>CAIGRP010077336.1:0-50445 GCA_903798385.1 Fraxinus cuspidata
TATACGAAATTCTCATTCTTTGTGCAATCCCATCAACACAAGAATACAAGAGAAAACATATTGAAGAGGAAGATCCATACACCCACAATCGAGAATCAAGAAGAAGGTTGGAGCAGTCAAATTGAAGAACAAAAGATCGAGATTCGAGATTCATTATTCAAGTTACAAATCAATGGATCAAGGTATATTCCGCGTTAATTAATTTTTTGGTGATTTGACATGAAGATTTTAACGAATTTATAAAGTTTAAGTTTCATGAAAAGTTTCAACAGATGAAACTAAGCAGATAATAAGAGTACAGGTGCCAATTAGAGAATGCAGCTGCTCTATTAGTATTGATTTCAGCTATCCAGATTAGAAGTCAAAGTATCAGAGAGACTCCGAGGCTCGTTTCAACTCTGCTCACATCACTTATGAGCAATCTGACGCCGTTTTGCACC
Source organism: Fraxinus cuspidata (assembly GCA_903798385.1). NCBI lineage: Eukaryota > Viridiplantae > Streptophyta > Magnoliopsida > Lamiales > Oleaceae > Fraxinus > Fraxinus cuspidata. The sequence goes on from CAIGRP010077336.1 coordinate 441, forward strand.
CTTCCACTTTCTGCCTCAAAATGAGGTGCCTCTAGTGAAATTCACATAATTGATTTTATCAGAAATTTAATTACTAAATTTTGTACTTCTTATTCTTTGTCACATCTTTCGTTTTTGTTCCGAAAGGATAACACGTGTGCTATTAAATAAATATATTGGTTTTTTAATTATTATACTCGACTTCCTTCCCCATTTCTAAAGAGAAATTTGTATGATAGGGCCACCTTCAACTGAAATTAATATCATTGAAAGCAATTGAATATTGTGTGTACCAGGCTTTTGTGCAAGAAACTTGGTGCATATTGGGTATGCAGTATTACACAGTTCAATGGACGGAATTTTAACTTGTTTTTTCTTATTTAATATTGTTCTCCACCTTGCCGAACATGCGTATAGTTTCATAGTGTGTATAAGAGGAAAGAATGCTGGTTAAGCCTATTGACAGCTTGTTTTTGTTGAAGAAATGATATAGCAAATACTTCTTGCCAATGTCTTTTTGATGTGTACAGCATTACCGACGCCAATTCCGGCGTGGCACAACAGTAATAAACTTGTTAAATGACAGTAAAAAGTAGTTGGAAGTTAACTTTCTGCTTAAAGTGAAGAATTCTTTTCTGTAATTTAGGGTTTCTTGAGTTTTGTTTTCTAAATATGACTAATGTAAGGTTATAATTTGAATACTAGCTACTCATCGATGTAAACGGTGATTGCTAAGACGATATTTTCTTTGGTATGTTAAGTTCAACGGGATTAAACAAGATAACCAATAAAAAATTTTGTACTTGATTTGGCTGCACGAAGATAACTGATAAATTTCATCATGTATCTACATTTCTATATATACTCTCGAGTCTTGTCTAGTCTAGTTTATTAAATATCATTTTGAAAACAAATGTGGCAATGAATGGAGGCCAAGCCTCAAGTCTTACGTGTCTAGACGTGTGTAGCCAATGCCTAACCGTAATAAGTTCTTTTTATTTTTACATTATTTTAATGGTTTTAGATCTATAAATAAATAAAATAACGTATACCTTGAAAATAAATTGGACTTCCATACATATTTTTCAACTTTCTAACAAAAATATAATTCTCAAAATCATAAATACTACAAATCAATAATATTTTCTTCCGGGCAGAAAAATTAAGCTATGTTTGTGAGTTGGGTTTGAGCTAGGGTTATTTTTTTTGTACTTATTTCTTTTTAAAGTAATGGTTGAGCATTTTGTCGGGCTAGACTTCAAAACGAAAAAAATGTTATTTGTGAAACTTCTTGCGTCTTTTTCTGTCTAGGCGCACTTTACGCAATCAACATAGAGTCTGACCGCCTTTTTCGCCACCTAGGCATGGAGCGGAACGTTTTCACCGTGTCCCGCACTTAGGCATGCATAGGCGGAACTTAGACAAGCCTTTTGAACACTGATCTATAGTGCTGTCTATTCTTATTCACTTCTTTGTGATACATGCAGTTTAATGGGAGAAATGCACATTATTATTATTTTTTATTCCAGTTTAGTTCTTAGGAAAAATATATATGAGAATGAAGGTTACAATCAATATTGTTACTGGAGGCTATTTAATTAACAGAGCTAATTAATTGAACTAAAATTTGATTATGGAATATGTTTATTTTTAATTAAAAGAATCAAATAAAATCGTTCATTGATAGAATTCGATAGGACGTTTGATGAATTATTTATTATTTATTTTATTCTTTAATTATATTCTTTTTTTTTTTATTAGAATCCACTTAGATTCTAGCTGGCTTACAAGTTGTATGTAGTAACTTTTTTTTTTTTTAAATTTGTAGTCGATTTTATTAATATTATTTTGTCGCTTCATTCATTCATTTTCAAACTGAAATTGAAAGTACTAAAAGAATGGATGGCAGGCCAATTCAATTTCTGCTGTTCATATTTATAATTCTCACCAACCTTGGCAAGGACGCTAGTCCTATTGAAATTAAAGAGTACTACAAACAAATGAAAGCCGTACAGGTTGCATGTTTTGGTGAAAGAGATTAAATATATTTGATTATTTCTCTATTTGCTTCTATACTCTTCTAACAATTTATATTTAGTACATCAGACAATAATACGATACAGTTACCACATCCATGTCATGCTTAACATGATTCAAATTGAATACATACTATGGATCCTATGAAATATGTTGTTAAAATTAATTGTTGACTTTAATTTAGATTTAGATTTTAATCAAGTTTTTTAATGGTACCTAATAGTAGCTACGTATTATGTTAAATAAAAAAGTTCACAAGACGGTTTGTATTGGACGATGAAGATCAAAGGTGAGGGAGAAGGAGAAAGTCGTGACAATAATAGCGGTGGGAGAGAGGGTGCCGTCAAATGGCGGTGGGAGGGGCATGCCTAACCCCGATTCTCTTTAATAAGACTGTCACTTTTTAGCGTGTTTTTTCATTTCCTTTTTTTTTTTTTTCTATTTTCTTTATTTTTCGGATATCAAAAAATATGAGAGAAACCACAAATATAACTAAATTGAAGGGTTATGAATTATAAATGTTTCTTTTATAAAGTTGAGAGGTGGAATAGTTGTTGATCTACTCATGGCTCGATAGATAAATATACTAGTGATTAAGTTGCTACTATTAACATAGAATAAGGACTTACAGTGCAAATTCTTTCGCATGACAGATTCCAGCATCAATCTTGGTTCCCCACACCTGATCGTAGATGTTGACCAGTCAAAACCAAAAGAGCAGTGGGCCTGTCATGGGCCCATTACGCCCGGCCCACATGCCACATTATAGCATGACAAGTTATCATTAACAAAAACAATTACGCCATATGTGTATTGTCTCTTACATCATTATTTACATTGTGCAACGTGACAACATATTATTGGATAGTTTTAAAAAAATAATAATAATTTTTCATCCACAATTCTTTAAAAACAAATGAGATGTCATTGAGAATATAAACTGATGAATGTACATTAAATATTTATTGTAACAAAAATTATGATTGAAGAAATATAAGCACGTTGTCAATGTTAGTGCCCATTTGGAAATTGGAATCAAACTTTACACTATCTTTTTCAATGGTGCTGATCGTATGATCCACTTTTCACTGTTTGTAGTCTATTTTTATACCCGACATAAAACGAAATGAGGTTTAAAGTAACAAGTCAAGTCATTGTCAGAGACGAAATAATAGCTTGGCCGAAGATTAGGCCCACTCTCGTGGTCAAGCACAATAAGCAGACCAGGGCATTCCAGAAGATTGACTTCATAAGGTGGGTTGTGCCGTCCAGATGAAGGCCGAGCTAGCAAAGTATGCAAACTACTTTGAACAGTCGACAAAGTCCCAAGCCCAACCCCAAGATCACTCCATCCATGTTTGAGACAATTCGATCGTCAGACTCAATTGGACAAATCGAGTTTGTTCTACGAATATTTCAACGACAATGCTATAGAAATATGACAAAAAGCCATCCAATGATTTTAGAAGTGAACGATTTTCACTAACCGTCGAATCTACGTTTACGTACAAGTGTGTTTACACACTTACAAAATACGCATATTCCATGAAAGAAGACAAGTCTACTAATTATTTAGAAGTAACCATTTTTGCTAAATTTATGAAAAACAACACATGCTAATAAATAGAACAAATGCTCAATTCTACTAATTAATTCCCTGCCTTTTCCCTTTGTTTCTCTCCTTACCTATCTTCTCCTAAATTCTATCACTATATGGTTATAGACAGTTAGAAACAATTCCTTTTCACGCCTGAAACATGAGAGCTCTCAACATTTTCTCATGCTATGCTATCAAAGGGGCACCTTTTCTATACCACACCAAAGCTCCCATCAACCAAATTTCTGACTTTTGACAGCAAATATTCACATTTCATGACTTCAAGTCGTCTTCGAATGGTGTTTTGTCCAGTTTTGTTCTTTTAGTATTTGGATAGTGTGAAGAATTTGGACATGACTCAACTGGTCTTCCATCACTGCCCAAGCATGCAGCCTCCAACACCCCATTTGGAGTTGTCCCATTAATGTTTGTCAAATTTTGGATCAATTTAAGGCATTTGATCACTTTTTCCTGCAAACCCCACAAAAGAAAAGAGACAAAAATGAAAATCTGTTATATAAATTGACTGAATTTGAGTTTTAGTGCAGTGGGGTACTAATAGAAATTACCTTGTCTACTCCCAAGAAACTGGGCGGTGCCTCGTTCATGCCCGTTGTTTGTACTGAAACAGACATTGCTACTGCTGCGGCTATTTCGGAAGGACTGAATTCCAAAAAGTCAATACCTGCATGCAATGTTAGCCAGCAATGAGTTGAACACTTCTAATTTTACGACCATAGTAGTACAATATATCCATCAAGAAAGGTTTCTCAAGTCGTGTCCCGACCACATCACTCAATTTCTCGAATCCTTTGAATCAGTGTCTGTTGATACGTACCTTTAATTGTGCTTAAGATTACTTCAATTGATCTAGGGATCAAACGCATCGGTGGGAACTCATCCTTCTTGATCTTTTGGAGGAAATAGTCGATGAAGCTACATGGAGTATAAGCTTGCATTTTCCACTTTAAGGTGCTCAATACAAAAAGCTCCATTCTTTGAACAGTTTTACTTTCGAACATGAACTTTGGGTCGCCCACCTGTTAGATGAATCCACATTATCATAAAAAACTTATCAAAAGGACACTAAGTGATAACATATTGTTTTACCTCTCATTCACCTGTAAATCGACAGTGAGAGGAACTTCAATTTCTTCCATTTTGGCTGCTAGTGACAAACATGAAACCGCTATCAAATGAACAACCCATGGTTTACCTTGCTATTCATGCAAAGGAAAATTGATGAAGAATGTGAAAAGATAATCGTTAATCAGACACAATAAAACAAAGTCACATTTCAAACAAACAAATCAATTGGATTGTACAATGAACTTACAGGCAGGTCGTAGACTGATAGAAATCGATCAAAGTAATTCACAGACAAACACAAACACAATGCTCCAAATCTGTGGTGAGCGTGAGACTGTAAAGAACAAAAATGCAATTGACTGAAATTAGGAATCAACATGGCTATTATCGATGTCAAAAAGTGCACAACGGTAAAAATGTGCTAGAATCTCGAGATCCTGCTGCTTCGTGACTTAGGCTAGCAATAAACCGATAAAAGCATAACTCTATTGCTCCATTGGGATTGCCCAACAGAGGCCCAAAGGCTGAATTCTCCGACTTTGGCTGGGGACAGACTTAAAAAATAGCTCAGGTCTAAGGCAGCACTACGATTGAACCCCTCCAATTTTGTAGGTGTGTTGTAATGAAGCAGCTGGATTTGAAGATTCTCTCACAGCTATAAAGAACTCTGATGCATTTGCCACTAAGACAGAGTAGTACAGTTTGCTTAATCCCCAGAACAATAAACTTCAAGAGCATATAAGATAATTACATTTCAGTGTCAATGTCAATACCCAAGAAACTATTACATGAATGGTTCATAAATGCCATTAATCCACAGAGTATCCAATTATTCAATCTATAATTAACGAAAACTCATTAATGAGAGAAAAATCCCATTTCTTGAAACTCTATGGGAATGAATGAGGAAATACAGAAAATGCAATCTAGCAAAAATTTATAAAAATGTAGATAAACAAGTACAAAACAAATTATAACAATATAAAAGTTGGTGAAATCAATTTATTAAATGGGGAAAAAAGTTGTAAATGAAAATAAAGCAAAAACCCAACAAAATTGTAATTTATATCACCTTAGAAATCCAATCAAGAGCCTCTGTTCTCACAATCAAATTCAAGTCCCCATTTCTCAATCGCTTGAGATAATCATCTTTAGGCAAGAACCCTTTTTCTCTCTCTAGCATTAAACCAAAGTTCTCTTCGCTCAAACATGGAAAATTAATTAATGGCTCTGAATCTGAATCTCCATTTCTAAAACTCAAGCCTTCATCACTCTTGATTTCATAGCTTTGGCCATTGACAAGATCATCATCATCAAAGCACAAACTTTTGGTTCCTTCTGTACATAGCATGTTTGATGCTGCATAATCAAAACTCTTAACATCAGACTTTGAAAAATCGCATAAAGAGTAGATTTTTAATGGGATTTTCCTTGAGAAAAGATTTTAGCATGTCAAGTTGGTATAATGAGTTCTTCCTATATATGAACCTACAGTGTGATGACAGATGGAGGTTCTAGAGAGAGGAAGAGACTCTTAGAGAGAGAGAATGGAGCAAATGAACATCTTTTTGTAGGGTGAAGGGGAGTTTTTGCTTTAGTTTTCCCCGTTAATGGGCTTCTTTATGATCCAAGGGAGATCGAGGATGGAGGACTCAAGAAGAAAATAAAAATATAAAAGGAAATAGAAAAAAAGAAAAAGAAATTAAAAAACACAAACGGAAATTGCAATATATTTTGGAAATGAGAAAAGGAAAATTGTATTATCGATCCTTGATCTATTGCTTCAGTAGCAAGTTGGCTGTAATAAGGGATCTTTGATCACAAGACAACAAGCATTGGACGGGACAACATGGAGAGGAATGCATATGCACTTTGTGCACTGGTGCAATGATCTTATTATTGGCTGTGCACAAGAGATGGCATTGTCGTTTACATGAAGATTTGTCTAGTTTTTTGACATGATAAGATCCACCATTTGGATAAAATGATGGTTTGCTAAAATCAATTCAAAAGTCTTAAGAGAGTATCGATGGATAAATTGATGGACTATTACGTCTAAAGTAGCACAAATTGAATCATAACATTTCACTATATTTGCAAGATTAATTTTTTGAAAATTCAATCTCATTACTTAGTTGTCACTTGATATGTTGCTTCAGTAGCAAATTGGTCTCTGAGAGATCATTGAAGCATTGGACGTGACAACATTGGTTGATCTCACTTCATTTGTTCTCTTGTACTTTTACTTTCTATTTTCGAGGTTTGTTAGGCCTCAAAAAGTCCCTTATTTTGTTATAATTTGTTCTTGAATCATGTTAAATTCGTAAAAATGAAATAATTTTATACGATTTTGTGTGAGAACTCAATTACTGACCATACAAATTGTTTCATTAAATTGAAAGTATGTTGCAAAGCAACGCAACATTAAAGTGATAATGATCATACTGTGAATGTTTGTGATATCATTTCGTATTTTTATGAGTTTTTAAACGATATATTTTAAAACATGATATAAAATGTCATTCAGGTGATGATAATCATGATAAAGAGCGTTCCGATTTTTCGTACGGTTGTATTTATGTAGATCACTTTTAACTTTTAGTTTATGGTCTATACCTAACTTAAGCAATCGCATTAATAACGCGTGTCCTATACTTTCAGCGCATAAAGATGACAACTCAAAATTAACTTTCCACTTATATGTAGACGGAAAAAAATTATATTCTACTATTCAATTATATAAATAAATATTCTATCTAAAATTATATATACAAAACATATGTGAATAAAAATTGTAGATCGAATCTCAAAATAATAGAACTCCATCTGTAAAATACAGTTAAATAAGATAGGACTATTTCTCTCAACAAGATAATAAGAAACTATATCAATAAGATAACCTTCACAAGTGAACTGATAAAATTCACATTAACGAGGGATATAGATTATAATGAATATGCATTCACACTATTTTGATATTATCTAACTTTTAGATGATTAAAAAATTTCAAGCATCTTGTCATATTCTAATGTAATTTTAATTACTCAAACTCGATATAGCATTGATCTAGTTCAATGCTACTTTCAAATTGAAAACTATACAAATACAAATTAAGTCGAATTTATCGAATCAATGCATCAAAAGAATTGAATTAACTTATAATCATTTCTAGAGCAAGGAAGAGAACTAAAATATGCTTCAGCATTTTTCGACAAGAAACAAAGTGTTAGCATTTATGATGTAGTTAGCCCTTGACAATCATTATTTCAAAATTATTTAATTGTCATACTCATTTTCGTTCACATTTACACAATAAAATACTTTACATGTAATCCATAATTTTTTCTTAATTTTTAATCACACATTCTCCAAAAAATTATTATTCAAAACTTTATTTTCTTAAAATAATGGCCATCAAACAGGGCTTAATTTAACTGTCATTACGTTTCTGTTTTGTGTTATTAATTTATTGCATGTACTATTTTCCATGAACGCTTCATTTCATGGTGGGTGAATAATATTTTGTATCAAATTTTATTTTGGGTTTTGTTATAATAAAATATTACTTTAACCCTTCTTTGATTTGTTTCCTTCTCGTTCTACGAAGAAATTTGGTAAAGAAATCATGACGTCTATATTATAGACGAGAAGGCCACTCAATTTTTGTTTGTTTTAGATTAGTTATTCAAATTAAAATCTTGCTTTATGTTGATAACTAAAATTTGTTCAAATTAGTCATTAAACTTCTAGTTTATTCACATTGATCAATGTTTTAGTCTTGAATCAAAATTAATGTTAAAATGTGTTATCAGACCAATATTTTGTCATATATAGTAGTAAAATATATTTTGGCTCATGTTAAATTTGTAAATCTGCATAAATCTCAAATGATTTTAAATGTCAATCACTGACCACAACAAACTTGCATTAAAGTGATGTGTTTATTCAAGCGGTAATTACATTGGTGAATGCTCGATATCGATTTGTATTACTATGTTTTTTTATATATATAAAAATTGAGTACGTGTGATGTGTCGTTCAATGATATTACTATTTAAAAGGAATTCCAACATTTTTTGTATGGTTGTGATTACGTAAATCACTTTGAGGTCTTTATGTAACTTAGTCAAATTAGTAACGTTCTTCCACTACTTTTAGTGTAGGAAAGATAACAAAACTCCAAATTGTAACGATATCATTCAGCTTTTCTAAAAGAGAATAAAATATATATCGACTATTCATTTTTTATATTTATACATTATGTCTAAAGGACACATATTTATATATATTACATTTGATGAGAATAAAAATTGTTGAAATCAAATTTCAAAATATAAGAGCTCCATCGTAAAATAGGACACTTTATCTCGACAAGATAATAAAAAGTTATATCAACAACATAGCCTTCACAAGTAAAGAGACGAATTCCATCTCCATCGAGAGATAAAGATGAGAATCGAGAATGCCTTCACACTATTTTCTAACCTCTCGTATATTTTGAAGTTTCAAGTATATTATCATATTCTAACATAATTTTATTAACTTAAACTAGAAATAGAACCAAACTAGTTCATTTCTACTCTTGTGACAGAATATGATAGATTCTCTTTTAAGCAAGAGATGAGGCGACACTTCTCGTAAGATCTATGAGCCACATTGATCCATATAGCAGAACACGATAGATTCTTCTGAAGCAAGAAGATGGAATAGTTGTAACAAAATCGGTGGCCATTCGAGGGTAACATGTGGCAGCTCCATCTTCTAGACTGGTTGGGCAGGGCCTTTCAAGTAATTTTAATGGTGGATGTGGAATATGATAAGGGTTCCGCGATGTCGATACATGTTACTTGTCTGTTAGTATTTAATTTCATAACGCACATCGATTTAGAACACGAATTAAGTGAGATTGGAATAAATACCTCTTGAAGCCATAATCACAAACGGAGTAGGTTTGATAATCTCACAGCATGCACAAGCCAAAAGCTATATCTTCCTCTTCTTTTCTTCTATTGTGCAAGACAGTTTTTAATGGGCAAAACTAATCTGATAGATTGTTACTAGCCTTTTGATTTTTTGATGACCATCAAAATAGAATCTTGCCCATTATAGAACTCTATTGGGCCGACACTTATTCGACAAATCAAGACAAATGGGTTTAAGCCCATAAAGGTTCACCAAGCCTAAAATACCAGTTATGATCACATATAACCTATTGGGCCTTCAGGCCATGTTAAGCTAAAGTCCAACCGATTTTCTTAAAACAAAAATCAATTAATATTTGCACACTAGAAAAAATTCTGACATTCGCCCACTTGTGCAATATCGATTGATGTATTTAGATTTAAGTCTAGAAAAATTTAGAAATTGACTTTGTAGTTGGACAACAACAGTTTTTTTGGATTTTAGTGGCCACGTGTTTTGAAAATCATAGCTTAACAGATAATCACATGTTTACATGTTCTGTTCGACCTGATTACCAAAATCAAATCATAGCCGTCAAAATGTTTTTATTTACATAAATTCGCACTATGGTCATGATTTTGGTAATTAAATTAACATGAACACAATATTATTAAGTGCAGTACAGGCAATGACATGTACATTGTGATCGATATGCCAAGTCTATATTAGTCCATTAACCATCACTATTCATGAAAGCTGAATCCGAATGCCTTCAATAGTGACAACCATTTCTTGTTTAAAAGAAACAAGCATAACAGTTCCAAGTGTACATCGACGTCACCAAAACCATATCACAAGAGATAAAACTCAAACTTATATAAAATTAACGTTAATTCATGAACAAAATTAACTAGGTTTATTACAAAAGAAAATTAACTTTAAGTAACAAACCAATAAAACAACTGCTCCCACTAACAAAGCACATCAAAAGACTCTGAAACACCCATATTGATGACATGCCTCTTAAAATCAGCAAGTCTAAGTTCTTTGGTTAATGAATCAGCAACCATAACCTCAATATTTATGTGTTTTGCAATATCACATTTCTTGACCAAATCTTTGACCGAAAGATACTTGATCTCTTTGTTTAGAACCACTAGAACTATTATTGTTTTTAGTGAGGAAAACCGTTGCGCTATTGTCACAATAAATATTGATTAACCTACAGATGGAATCTACAACTAAAAGCCTAGAAATAAAATTCGTCAATCATATAGCATGTGTTTCAACTCCATAACAAGCTATAAATTCTGACTGCATGGTAGAGGAAGCTACAAGTGTACGCTTTACACTTTTCCATTAAATTGCCCCTCCAGCCACCATAAAAACCTATCTTGAAGTTGATTTTCTTTCATCCCAGCAAAATCTGTATCTATTTACCCAGACATCTCAAGACGATTAACTTTTCTATAAATAAGCATGAAATATATTGTTCTTTGCAAGTATCTCAAAACTTTCTTCACTAGTACCCAATGCTCAAACCCAGGATTGGAAAAAAATCTTCCTAAACGCTGACTGCAAAAATAATATCAGGTTTAGTACAAATTTGAGCATACATCAAGCTTCCAACAACACTAGCATAAGGCACATTTTTGTTAGAGAAAATTTAGATTCTAGTGTTACATTTGAATTAAATTGATTTTTAACGACAAATCTTTCGATTAGAGTGCCGGGATGAAAGCCTATAATTGAGTTATAAAAAATGAATAATTAACGTTGAATGATCCGATCCAATTGAGTGAATTCCGACACTTCACTGTTTTAACTCATTGATTTTAATTTCATTACTTGATCCATTGATATTTACATTTTATTTCGAAAAACAATTCACGAAAAACCCTAATTTATTGAACCCTTGAGAATTTTTCCATCTCCCTGTGGAATCGACACTCAAAAGTTGTGCTACAATTATCGTATTATTTTTTGTGCGTAATCACCTATCTTGGGTACGGCTCCTGTGAGATTGTGAGAAATTGACATTTTGATTATTATTAAGCAAAAGATTTGTCATTTCCCACTTCTCATACTTAGCTTTCTCATCCACAGAGCTATGTTCAATTTGCTTACTAGGCTCATTCTCATGTAAAGTTATATCGAGATCCATCAAACCAAGTTGAATCTCAATATCTTCTTTCCATCTCTTAAAATTGGTTCCGATCAGAGCTCAACTCTTGAGGTTTGATTACCAATACTAAAGGTGCAAGAAGGTGTCCAGTTAAATATTACATTTGTGAATATGGGCAAAAGATAAACAAGAATAAGCAAAAATAAATTTTTACAGCTTTATTCTTACAACAACTCAAGATGCACATTATAAAATCACCTTTGAGCAAAATATAGAATATACAACTCAAATTACCAAACAAGTCAATTAATGAAAAACATGTAACTTAAAAACGATCTCCTTTGGGATAAAAGTTACAGGTCACAATGCATTTTCACAATTGCTTCACGCTCTCCAAATTAAAATGCATAATTAACACCTTTGGGCAGAAAATTTTGCATCTCAACTTGAAAGCACACATCCCAAATAAACCGTGATAAATTATACATTTTAGTTTGTGGGCCACTTTGGTAACTACCAATGACTAACATGTATAATTTCACAATTGGAATGTACATCTGCCCAATAAATTTATTTTTAATGAGAAATTCTCTAATAGCCATAAATATGCAAAAAAAAAAAAAAATTATAACTAGACAATGCAGAAAAAAAATATAAACACAGTACATGCGGTGATATGAATTTTCTTTTTGCTAACATTGGCTTACATTCTGATAAATAAAAATTGTTGTAGGCCAAAACAAATTAACTAGATTACATATTTACCTGGACTATAAATTCCCAACAGTCATAAAAAAATGTTTAAAACAAGAAATTTTATCAAAAAATGAACCCATACATGAATCTCTTGAAAACAATGAATATGAATAATAATAATAATAATAATAATAATAATAATAATAATAATAATAATACAAAGTGATCCATTTCATTCAGAATATGAAGAAGAACATACACACGTTTATATCAATTGTGAAAAAAAAAAGTTATTGATTGCGCCTATACCATACATATTAAAAACATGTATTGCAGATTTAAGGTTCTAATCGATTTTGTGTCTGCTCTAATACCAATTGTTAGTTTTTAATTTCATAATGCACATTGATTTATAACACAAATTAAGTGAGATTAGAATAAATACCTCTTGAAGCCATAATCACAAACGGTGTAGGTTTGACAATCTCATACCAAGCACAATTGCACAAGCCAAAAGCTACGGGCATGTTCTCTTTACCATTTTCAAGCCGTTTTCTGTTTTCGATTTTCCAAAACAATAAAAACACGTTCTCTTTCAAAGGGCATGTTCTTTTTACCATTTTCAAGTCGTTTTCCGTTTTCGATTTTTCAAAACAATGAAAACGAGTTCTCTTTCCCATTTTCGAAAACGCGTTTTTGAAAACAAGTTAAAATTTTACAAAGAAAACTCAAAACGACAAATTTGTCGTTTTGAGTGTTTTCAGTTATAATCAAGTCAAAATTTTTAAAACGCGTTTTGAGTGTTTTCAAAATGCCAAAAAGAACACATTTTCAACAATCTCAAAATGGACACTTAAAACACAAAATCCAAATTGAATTCAAAAATCAAAACACAAAACTGAAACACAAAGAGAACAACCCCTAAATCTTCCTCTTCTTCTATTATATCGTGCAAGACAGTTTTTAATGGACAAAACTAATCGATAGGTTGTTGACTATATTTTAAGAAATTAATGTTATTCTTTTAGATGCTGTGAATAATAGGAAAAATGAGTCGAGGAGATACATCGGAACATCATCAAAATTTGGTTAAACTTAAAGAAAGCAAATTTGAATGGAAATTAGAAACTCCAGCAAATTTAAACTTTTGATTGATCTTCTTTTTTTTAAAACTTATTTTCCTTCAAACTTAGCCATTTGTTTGACAATCATTAAAATGATTTTTTTTTTTTTTTTGAAGAATTTGTGGTTAAAAAATAAGAAAAAAAAATCTAAATTTACCTACAGTATATTTTATTGAGAAAATGTGTGATTGAAAATGAGTTTGAGGAAAATAAAAGAATTTTGTTTTAATGATTGTAGAACAAGGGCTTATTTTCAACCATACAATTCATGAAATATAAATATTATCAACTTTTCAACCATACATCTTTTATTAAAATCTACAAAAAATTTTTATTTTATCTGAACTAAGAACTAAATATTGGAATATTTTAGTTGTACATGTTTTTGGTGTTGGGATTGGTGCCCAGTAGTATTAGGACATAATTGTAATTTATGACATTCTTTATTTTATTTTTATTAAGAATAATTATTTCTTTTTAGGTTAATTATTCATTGAGTATTGAGTAAACGATTAACACCATAGATTGTTTGCGATCATATAAGTTATGTACTTGCTTAGAGAAGTACGATATGCATAAATTATATTTAGATTGAAAAGAATTTGTCATAGACCAACTTATAGAGGTGACATTTAATTTGAGTCGAATGGTTAGTTATTCTACCCATTCGAATACGCAATTCTTCCTAATCGTGGCAATTGGCTATTGGAGAGTAATAACATTAATATACCTTGAAGTGTATTCGACCGGGCTAAGTAAATTGTCGATTAATTTATAGCGAATCATGCTAAAGAAATTAATTACACAATTATCTTACGGATACCTAAATCCATTACAGAATAATTGTTATTATTAATGAAGTTGATGTTCTTTAATATTCCAAATAATGAGATCATTCGATTACGATCGTCTCATATGAATCAAAGCAGTAAACACACATTTGAATTCGAAATTCATCACCTGTTCGATAGGTATTTAGAGGGCTAGGGACAGCCAATAGATAATTACAACATTGGTTGTGACTACCCATATAGAAAGAGACAACTAGTCTATTTGTTTTTCTTGATGTGTTCCATAATCTTGAGTTCTTAATTTGTTCTTCAGTCTTCTCTTCAACTGCAATGTAGACTTTTGAAAGTTTCAACATTCAAGATTCAAAGCATTCTCAAGGTACTCTCTAAATATAAAATGTTTTTTTATTTTAAAGAGTCGGTGCTTAAAAATAATATTTAAGAGACTCTTTGTTTTAATTTGTTTGAATAGAGACTCATAGAGTATGTTTGCCTTTCCAAATATAGAGAGTTAACTCGGTCTTTCTTCTTAAGTCACAATAATTCATTTAATGAATTACAATTTCAATACTCTACAATTTAAATTATAGAAATCACATTTGAACTAATTAGCCATTAACATATAAAACTATCATGTTAAATAAGAGATAAGGAAAAATCAATAAATGTTAATTGAAACAAATAAAATAAAGATTCAAAATATAAAAATTGTTGGAGTACATAACAAAAATTACTCTTTAAATTTAAAAATACTCCTTATAAATAGAGAGTCCTTTGAAAATACTCTCAATTATTTGTTGGAGTAATTGTTGTCCTAATTATAATTTGAGATTCAAGTTTCATAACGCTTAAGGGATAACTCAACAATTATTTGCGTGATTAATTTTGTCATAACGTGAATCAATTATATAGTAGAGATATTGTGTCAAGTTTTTGAAAAAATAAATTTATTTATTATCTAATTATACTAGTTTTTTTCTAGAAGCGGAAAAGATATATCCACCTAGAATGTCATTATTTTTTTAAAAATGAACCGAGCCTAGCCGGGCTATTTGACACCTTTATTGAATTGGTAAAAAAAAAAGGCACGACACCAATGAGTCCTACATAACTAACCCACTAATGCTACTCAAACAGGGGCTATTGACAAGGAAATAAGCATGGGTTGAGGTGGATTTACCTTAGCCCTTGATTTGAATTGTATGAAGTTTTTCCTTGTTAGTAACCAATGTTTGAGTAGCATTTCTCTAGCTAACCATTGTCCAACCTAATTAGCAATTAGGTTGTTTTTCTATAAATTGGATTTGATTTTCGTGCCATATGCTTTTAGACTAGACTTTTTTTTTTTTCTCCATCTAATCTTTGTTCTCAAAAGTTTTAGTTTTCGCGTTAACATAAATAGTTAGTCCAAATAATTGACTTTTACATGGAGATAACATTCATGCCAATATATCATTATCCACCGCATAGTATACAATAATCAAAATATTTCAATGAACCTATTTATAGTTGATTAGACATTTCATTCAAGAGCATAAAATGTACAACTCGTTAGACGTTAGTTGTGCAATGGACGGCGATAAGTATAATATTGAAAATATCATCATGAAATAATAAACGGCCACAAATATTTTTTTAACATTTTTCTATATATTATTAATATCATTAAATATAAATTTTTTTTTTCAAATCTTCTAAGTTACAAACATGACTTTTTATCTTGTTTAAAAGGATTATATGTACATTAAAAATGAATTTTCGGAATGTAATATTCCCATCTTACACCATATTCCTTGATCAGTTAATCATTGGTAGAAGTAATCCTTTGCTTGTTACATCAGCTTAATAAACCCTCTCCCAACCCACCTACAAAAAAGGGGGGAAAAAACAATTGGAATAATTTGACTATGACATCATATTTATTACTTAAAGAAAACTGTTCTTAATTCGAATGGAGTCGCATAATGTAATTTATGATTCAATGTGATAAATACTTATTTAAAGTTCGAAGTAATTATCTTTGAACTCGTGATATATAAGGACTGATCGTACCAACTTTGACTTAATTGGAATTATAAACCTTCCAATCCTCCACTCTCCTTAAACAAAATTGATTGTTTGAGTCAATTTAAAACGAGATTTCTTAATTTCATATAAAATAAATTGAACTATAAATAGGATCGAGCATCTCAACCTGTAAAAAGTCCATGTGCATCTAGGGTCAATCTGTATCAGAATGGGGCCCTCAGTTTTGAGTCGATCAGAAAAAAGGATTTCAAGTTTCAAGAAAAGTAAAAAAATTCTAAAGTCTAAAAACTCTACCCTACATACTTTTGACAATATTTTAAGAAACTATTTATTCTTTTAGATACTGTGGATAATAGGAAAAAGGAGTCGAGGAGATACATTGGAACGTCGTCATTAATTGGTTAAACTTTTACGTTAGCAAAAGCTAATTTGAATCTTTTTTTTTGACCTCATTTTTAAAAATTCAATTTTCTTTAAATTTATCTTTAATCACACATTTTATAAAATAAAACTTTTATCAATTTTCCAATCAGCTTTTGTCAAAATCAACTAAAAATCTTATTTTTTAACTGAATCAAACATGAGCTAATACATGTTACTGGTGTTGGGATTGGTGATCGATAGTGTTAGGATGTAATTGTAATTTACGACATTCTCATTTTTTTATTAATAAATAAATATTTATTTTTGAATTAATTATTCATTGCATATTTGAGTAAGCGATTAAAGCCATATATTGTTTTGTGATAATATGTGTTATGTACTTGCTTAGAAAAGCACACAAGATATAAATTATATTTAGATTGAGAAAAATTTGTCCTAGACCAACTTATAGAAGTGACATTCTATCTGTGTCGAAGGGTCAGTTACTCTACCAATTGGAGTATGTGATTCGTCTAGACCGTGACGATTGTGTGTTGGAGAGTAATAACATTAATATACTTGGAACTATATTGGGCTCGACTAAATAAATTGTTGATTAATTTTATAGTTAATTATGTTAAAGAAATTAATCACAAGTAGTTATCTTATAAATACTTAATTCATTACGGGATAATTGTTGTTATTCATGAACTTGATGTCTTTTGATATACAAAGAATGAGATCATTCGGTCACAATCATCATATCGGTATGTTGGGAACTCATATGGATCAACGTAGTGAGCACGCATTTGAGTTCGTAATTCGTCATCTTGTCCGATAGGTAAATAAAGGGCTAGGGACCGCCAATGGATGATTACAACATTTGCTGTGGCAGCCCATATAGAAAGAGAGCCTATCAGTCTCTAGTTTTTCTTGATGTGCTCCATAATTTTGAAGTTCTTGAGGTGTATACTCTTCAACTGCACTTTAGACTTTTGATGAATACGAAAGAAGATCTAAGGGTTGGAAGCTTGAACATTGAAGATCAATATTCAAGATTCGTTAACATGTTTGGAGTGATTGTTGTGCTGACTAGGATTCATGATTCAAGTTTGATAAAGCTTAAGGGGTAATTCAACAATCATTTGTGTGATTAATTTTGTTACAACGGGAATCGGTTATTTAGTAGAGATCTTGGATCAAGTTGTTTAGAAAAAAATAATATTTTTTTTATTATCTAATTATACTAGTTTTTTTCTAGAAGAAGAAAAGATATATCTACCTAGAATGTCGTTATTTTTTTAAATGAAAGCCTAGTCGGGCTATTTGACACCTTTATTGAATTGGTAAAAAAACCAAGACACCAATGAGTCCTACGTAACTAACCATTATCCAACCTAATTAGCAATTAGGTTGTTTCTTGTGTCATATACATTTAGACTTGACTTTTTTTTCTCCGTACAATATTTGTTTTCAAAAGTTTTCGTTTTCGCGTGTTAACATAAATCATTAGTCCAAATAATTGACTTTACATGGTGATAACCTTCATGCCATATATCATCATCCACCACATGGTATACAATAATCAAAATATTTCAAAGAACCTATTTATAGTTGATTAAACATTTCATTAAAGGGCATAAAATGTACAACTCGTTAGACGTTAGTTGTTCAATGGACGGCGATATGTGTAATATTGAAAACATCATCTTGAAATAATAAACGGTCAACAATATTTTTTAACATTTTTATATATTATTAATATCACTAAATATTATTTTTTTTCAAATCTTATAAGTTACAAACATAACTTTTATTTTGTTTAAAAGGAATGTATGTACATTAAAAAAATGAATTTTCAGAATGTAATATTCCCATCTTACACCAAATTCCTTGATCAGTTAAATCACTTGGTAGAAGTAATCCTTTGCTTCTTACATCAGCTTAACACACCCTCTCTCTACCCACCTACAAAGAAGGTTGGGGGCCAAAAAAAAAAGAAAAAAAATCAATTGGAACAATTTAAATATGACATCATATTTGTTCCTTTTTACTCTAGCTATAAAAGTCAGAATTTGTTCTTAATTCGAATGGAGTCGGGTGACGTAATTTATGATTCAATGTGATAAATACTTATTTAAAATTTGAAGTATTCATCTTTGAACTCATGACATATAAGGATTGATCGTACCAATTTACCTTGTTCCAGTTGAATTCAAGAATCATCAATGTAAGAATCCTCCACCCTCCCTAAAGAAAATTGATTGTTTGAGTCAATTTAAAATGAGATTTCATAATTTCATATAAAATGATTTTTTTTTCTTTTTGAAACCATATAAAATAAATTGAAGTTTCATGTTATAAATTAGTTTATTATGTGATTGCGATGTGCATTTAATTAATATAAGGAGAGAATGACAAAGATAATGGGAAAAGGAAAAAGAAAAAGAAAAGTAATTATCAAAATTACCACCGAACCAAACAGCCCCTTAAGTTCGCTCTCTTTTTAGGTAACTTTACCCCACTTCACAATCTCGGACATTTCTCTCATGTCTTTCACAATCCCAAAGCTGGAAAATTCTCACATAATTCCATCAAGACGTCAAATTCAAATTTCCATTTCCCATTTTACTGTTCCTCCTCCTCCGCCACCGGTATCGTCGCCGCCGCCTCTACTATATGCGAAATTAGTAGAAAACCCAGTTCTATGCATAGAAAGAAAATCTGGTTATTAGGGTTTTTATTCAGCTCGGTTCTGATCCTAGGTGCCGGTTAAGTGAATTTGAATAGGTTAAACAAATGCTTATAATTGTTGGGATTTTGCTGATTTTTTGTCTGGTAGTCTGCCAGAAGTGGAAGAATGCGACGGCTAAAAGGGAGGATATTTTGAGGATGGTGACTATGGCCTCCGAAGAAGAGGCTGAAATTGCAAAGATTATAGCTGTTGAGGAGTACAAATCATCGCCTTTGCCACCTCCCTTGCGGCTCGAAAAGCGGTATTATTGTGCCGTTTGTCTTTGTCCCACCACTACGAGGTGCTCTCAGTGCAAGGCTGTGCGATACTGGTGAGTTAGCTTTTTTAAGAATTATGGTTTATAGGATTTTGATGCATGGATGTCTTTTATTTTCAATTTGAATATGGGAACGTCTATTTAAAATTTTACTTAGTCGGACTGGAATTTTTTGAGATACAGGAACATGGATATTACATGAGTTCAGAATATTTGAACGAAAAAAGATTTGAGAGTAATCTTGAAATATAGGTAAGAGTTGTATGAAAATGTGAATAATGGATAAATGAAAAGAAGTATAATATCAAGGAATACGTATTCTGTTTGCGAATTTTGTTGAGGCGTTAAATTTGGGTTTTAATTGTCACTATCCATGTCTATAAACCTAAGAAAATAAAGTGTTTGTATGAAATATAGCGTTAGATGTTGAAATTTCAGACCTTTTTCAAGGTTAAATTGCAGGGACGAAGTTCTGTTTAAAGAGTTTTAGGGTATTTGTTGGGATGGCAACTAGACATTTGGGGATGGGAAAGCAGTTGATATTCACTATAGAAAATGTATCTACGAAATAAGTTTTTGTTGTGTTTCTTGTGGGGACTTTTAACATTTGATGATTTTCGTTGAGGTATGAATTGATTAAAGAAAAATGGAAAATGAAAAGCTATCACGTGAAATCATAGACCAAGGTTTCACGCCTTGAGAAATATTTGGTCATTTAAAATTTTAGATTTTCCTTGTTATAGAATTTATGTATTTTTTTTCTTTTAAATGCATCATGCTAGCATGAAAATTCTGGAGGAATCCATTAGTTATTTCAGAAAAATAGTTGGCGGTCCATAATCTATATTCACCTTGAAAGCTGGTTTTATTTATCATCACATGAAGCACATTATCTTTAGGCACCGCTATTATCTGCATCATTGGAATCTATGATGCACCGACATGAATACGTGTCAGATACGTCAACACACGATTTTTCAAAAAAGTACTAACACGACACGTTGATTAAATTCTTTAAAATTATTCATTTATACTTGTTATTAATTTTTCTTATTAATATATTTTAACTATGAGTACATATTTAATGAGTACATATTTGTTATTTACTAATATATTTTACTTAAAAATATATAATATTTCAAATAAGAAAAGAATAATGATCATGATAAAATGTCCGATAAGTGTCGGATACGGACACGCTACTCTAGTTGAAGTGTCCGTACCACAGAGATTGAAAGGATGGGAGGCAAAGCTGGGCGCATTTGTCGTGCCTCATGATATTTGCTATGTAAATAATGCTGGGTCATAGGCACTTGCATATCAATATATTCTCCGATAAAATTAGCGAAGGACCTACTAGTGGTTTGGCTCTCCTATAACCTTCCTTTGTAGATGACACAGATCTGTTGTTTTAATCTCTGTTCCATATTTTTATGTACCCATTTATCCTCATGTCCTGAAAAGCAGCGGCAGAAGTTGCGAGGAGATAATGTACATTCTCTTTCTCATAAGCGAGGGTATCAATCTTCCGGTGGTGGGGAAAAAATCTTCCCACTCGCTTCACGGGGGGTGTCATTTTTATTTTGGGGATGGGGGGAGAGCTGGAAAGGGTTTTGTATATTAACACTAGGGTCAGGGTATTGTGCTATAACTTGTTTAGTAAGAAACTCTTATCAGCATTTGGGATGGGTGATATCAAATTTTCCTCCTAGAGTGTTTTTGGAATTTGGATGGAATGTCCTCTATTTCGGGGATGTAGAGACTTGAAATTTAGAAATATATTTGTTACCCAGCTTAGAAAACTTTAATCTTGTGCAAGTCACTTTGTGGTCACAATTGTAAAGACTTGGTTCACATTTTATTAAGTCTTTTCAAGATCCTATTTTGAAGGTGGATTGTATTGGTTAAGAGCAATCTCTTTTGATTGTAATTTTTGTTCAGACTCGTATCGGTTTCATGTAAAAAATGATCTCTTGAGAGGAGAATGTGATTAAATTGTTATCGTCACATTGTGGGAAAAGTCATTTTAGCGTTTAAAATGATTTCTATCATAGATTATTAATTATTGCAAGATATGTGAAAAACTTATTCTTGGATCGTATGGGTTAATTTTAGTTGTGAAACACTTACATGGCTATACACTTTATTTCCATTACTGATTCATATATTTTATATTAGGTTGTTTTGGGTTCTTGTTCTTGTAAGATATATTATATGCTTGCAACTTTCTTTTAGAAAGCAGACTTGTCTTGGACAGATTTGAAGTGCACTTCGAAGCTTATTGATTTTTTTCATATTAACATTTCAACTTTGATGCTTTGTAGTTCCGGTAAGTGCCAGATAATTCACTGGAGAAAAGGTCACAAGGTTGAATGCAGGCAGGCAACTAAGTTGGACGCTAGCGAGGGAAGTGAATGGAGTATGCCAACTGCTTCACAAAATCAGTTTAAAATGCAAGTAAATGAAGTTAATGGCTGTTCAGATTCCCCACTTAATGATTCTGGATACTCAAGTACCTCGTTGCCTCACTTCTCTTCTTTCAGCACTCATAGTGAAACATCATCTGATGCTTCTATCTATGAGGATCTTGGATCAGAAACTCCAATAAGATCAGATAAGGCAGTTACTAATACTGATACGTGTAGAACTACCTCTGGTTCTGAAAACATTGAGTTACCAAGATCATCTTCACTGGATGCTATTGATAATTCTGTAAATAAAATGCTTGGTTCTAACAAGATAAACAAGATGCAATCTATTAATTGTAGTGAAGCCCGATCTACATGCTTAATAGATGAAAAAACTGGTGATGGAGCTGCTGTTTTAGAAGAGTTTGTCCCAACTGCAACTAAGCTGAAGAATTCACGTTCATCTAGTACGAAGAAACCATTTTCTTCAGCTGAGTACTGGAAAAATGAGGCACAGCTATCCAAGAGTAAGGAGAGGAGATCTGTGTCTTTCAGGAGTTCAGGTGATCATCAAATATCAACTTCAGAACAACGTTCACTTCCATTTTCGATGTCTACGGAAACTGAGAGTTCTCATGCTTTGCCTTCTGAAGTTGAAAGCGTCCCAATAATGTCACAACCTGCTAGCAATGGTTTGAAGACGTCTGTATGGAACTTTGTACAGCAGTTTAGAGCACCAAAGCAATCAAACTCCAATACGCTGGGTATTTGGAAGGACTCTATTGGAAAATTTAATCACGAGGTTACTTGTATGTCTTATTTAATTTGTTTAGTACTACAAGGTCTTATTATCTTTATAATATTTTGTGGTTTTTCTTTTTTTGCTTTTGTCAGGCCGTATTTTCTCCCAAGCTGTTCATGCAATTGTACTCTTGTGCCGATGTGGAACTTCATCCCTTTGGCCTTGTGAACCTTGGAAACAGGTAATTTTTTTGTTGTTTAAGCTCATTAGATTATAAGAATGCCTAAAATACTACAATATATGTGCTCCACTCTTACTATTATGGTGGGTTTGCAACAGCTCGAAATGGTTATAGCTATAATTATGCATCTTATATATGATTTTAGCGTGTTCATATTGTTTAAATTATTTGTTTTGACATTCTAAATCTGAATGTAATAATGAAAGTATTCCTTCTTGAATTTGATTTGCTTCTTTATTTGGTCCTTCAGTATATGTATGTACTTGTCTTATATTTTATCGTCCTTTGTGTTACTTTCTGTTAACTTATCACTGTAGAAAATCTTGTTTCTGAATAGACTTCAACAAAATTTGCTGCATGACTTCGTACTATAAATTTTAGCATTTGATCATTTTTAAGCTTCGAATAGGCCACAAGATAACTGGATCCACCCCCCCACCCCCCCCTCTGGATTTTTCTTTAAAAAATTCTCCTGAAAATTTCAAACGTCAGTTGATTTCTTCGAAGGAAAAGAACTTGTCTTTTTAGTTGTCTTGTCTTTAACTACTATAAGTTCATGAAGCATATTTGTTGTGTACTCACAATTTTGTTCTTTATACGCAGTATACTTACTTTTGGCTTATGGTCATTTTCTCTGGTCTTTTGTATGATTCAAGCATGTTGATAATAGCTATTTCTAGCACGGCATATATAAATGGCCTGACATTTCATGTTAGATGTGTGGCGTTCTTCTATTGCAAAATTTTGGATTTTAGTGGTCCCGTCTCCGTATTTAGTGAAATCCGCTGTCCATAAATATGGACTTTTTAGGCCTCCCCTTTTCAGAATCTTTTAGAATTCGTATCCTATTATTTAAGGAAAAATCTGAGCATCGGAAAATTTTGGACTCCGGAGAAGGTTGAATCATAAGAAAATGTATACGTATTTGAAGAGTTTTCATATTATTTAGTTTCATTCAATGCTCTAGAAGTTATACTTATCTAGGAAAATGGTAACATTACTGAATTTGCATAGAAGTTAAAGGTAATATAACATGGTACTGTTTTATTCTTAGTGTTATTAATTAAAGAAGTGCGTACGTTTTACACCAGTATGTTTTATTGCTAGGCTGTTTTCTTGTATTGCAAATGAATTATAATGCATCTTCCTTTTTTTTTCTTTCTTTTTTTTTTTTATCTTTCTGCAGCTGTTATGCAAATGCAGTGCTGCAGTGCCTGGCTTTTACTCGGCCAATTAGTTCTTATCTTCTTCATGGGTTTCACTCTAAAACATGCAAGTGCCTCTTAATAATTCTTACAAGTTCCTTACAGCGTCTTGATCATTTAGGTCCCATGTTTTTGTCTTATCCCGTGTGTCTATGATCTCAGGTCAGAAGCAGGATTGGTGTTTTGTCTGTGAGTTTGAAAATCTGCTTCTGAAGGGGCAAAAAATGAAATCTCCTTTATCTCCAATTGGGTTACTGTCTCAATTACAAAAAATTGGAAGTAATCTAAGTCATGGAAGAGAAGAAGATGCACATGAATTTTTAAGGTGGAGAATGTTACCAGAATTAAGAGTTTTCTTTGTAGAATTTTGAACTTAAAATACGATTTTCTGAGATGACAGGTGCGTGGTAGAAACAATGCAATCTATTTGCCTTGAAGAAGTTGGGACTGCAGGCTCTTTGGATGAAGAATCAACCCTTGTAGGTCTAACTTTTAGCGGTTATCTTCGTTCGAAGGTGTGTCTTTGTAATGGGCTGATTTCTTCTGATCAACCATCTTGGTTTAAGTATACAAGTTAATCTGATTACGTAGCAGTTGATATCATTATTAGTTCTTATTAATTAGTCTTCAAAAGTAAATTCCAGATAAAGTGCATGAAGTGTTCAGGAAGATCAGAGCGGTGCGACAGGATGATGGATCTTACTGTGGAAATAGATGGGGACATTGATACTCTAGGAGAGGCTCTTGTGCAGTTCACGATGTCTGAAACCCTTACTGGAGATAACAAGTACAAGTGCAGCAGGTGTACTCATTTTCCTAATCCTCTAATCCTAGTAGAGTTTGGCACGGTTTTTGCATCTTTAGTTTTAGTATTGTGAGAAGCATACATTAAAATGCTTTTCTTCATGCATCCTCATCAGTCATTGCTTTCGCTGATATTATGTTGTTCTTTTTTATGTTTGTTATGCTAGACATTATCTTTATACAACTTTATGGGCTTGGGAATTAATCCTATGACTTCTTGTTTGTGCTTGTGGTTCTTACCTAATCCCTTGGGAACTATAAAATTCCAACGTTATTGTAAACATGGGATTGACTTGTACTTATTATATGATTTTTACTTACGTTAATGGATCCTGTTCTCTGTCATTTGCAGATGTAAATCATATCAGAAAGCTAAGAAGAAATTGACAGTGCTTGAGGCTCCTAACATCCTTACAATTATCTTGAAGCGATTTCAGGTAATTTATTATTAGGAAGCATTGTATTTTTTATGCTGTAAACTATTTTTAATCTTTGTTCAATAATATCCACGACTTCTACTTCTCGCCCTTCATTCATGTTTGCAGTCTGGCAATTTAGGGAAGCTGGATAAGCAAGTTCAGTTTCCTGAGGTTCTGAACCTTGCTCCATTTATGAGCGGAACAAACGACAAATGCCCCGTATATAGTCTTTATGGACTGGTTGTACACTTGGATATTATGAATGCAGCTTACAGTGGTCACTATATTAGTTATGTCAAAGATTTCCAGGGAGGTTGGTTTAGAGTTGATGACAGCAGGGTATGTTATGATGCACCTATTCGAAATTGGCCTTTACTTTGCTATACTTCAACTTGTTCAGTCTGGGAATTAAATTTTCTTCTCAATATTAGTGGAATCAGTTGTTTTTACATCCACTGGTTTCAATGACATCGTTCTTGGAGGAGGCTGTCGCTTGTTCAGAATCGTAATGCCTTTTCATTTAATGGGTTTCTGGAAATTCACTATAATTTATCTTGACGTTTGTTCCCATTACCAAATGTAGATAATAGAAAATTAGAAGTGATTCACAATGAAGTGCAGCCATCTGGTCCCGACACCAGCCAGTATTCACCATTGCCCTCACTTTTTTCTCCTTAATTTACTGCCTTCCCTTCTCTAAAAACCAACCCCCTGGTAGGATGACAGATACATCACACATTCCCTTACCACCAAGGGGATACTGGATTACCATTTGTTTGATCTCTCTTGATTTGCACCACGAGAAACTAATTGTCAAAGCTATTGCAATAGTCAAAACAACTGTGTCCTTGGTTCTTCCACCTTCACATCGGGATTCATATTTATGGTTAGATTACCATTCTTTGTGAATAGGAGGACGCTGTTGTAATTTGCTTTCTCTTCTTCTTGGGGGATTCAAGATTTGAGAACCTGTTGTCTGGTCCCAGTGAACTTTTAAATGTGATGGTAGACGTGGCTGATCTGGCCACAAATAGCTGCTGTATGTGTGACTTTCCCTGGCACCTCTCTCATCTGCTGTTAATGTTGTCAGAATTTGTTGATATTAGAACATCTTATTTTGTTGCAATATTGATTTTGAAGTTCTCCTGACCATTTCGGTTGAGAAAGAACAAAGTAGCAAGACTTGCTGTAGAAGGTGTACATATTATAAATGCCTGATGGTTCGTTGTGTTCTGTCGTGCAGGTAATCCCTGTGGACTTGGAGACTGTTTTATCTGAGCAGGCGTATATTCTCCTTTATTCACGGTAATTCTAACTCGTAAATTGAGTTCCACTAAGATGTGGTTTCTTTAGTATTTGTTTCAAACAAGTATAGAACATTTTAGGCACAATCCACGAGTTCCATCTTTGGTGAGGGAAAGCAGTGTGTATGCTGATGGGAAAACAAAGAGGAACTTGGAAACCGTTTCTTCGAGTAACAGTGGGAAGAGAAGAAGTTCAAAGACAAAACTCCCAATGGATCAGAGCACCAATTTTACAATGCATTATCAGCGTTCTCGAAGATACCCGATTTGGATGACTCCCAATGATTTCACTGGCAAACACAGATTCGATACCAAGGGTTTGAGGCAAAGAAATCCTTTTGTGGACTCATCAAGTGATTGTTCTTCAATTTTGAGCATGTCAGATGCCAGTTCATATAGTACAGATAGCACCAAGGACTCGAGTGCTGATGACATTTCGGGCTCTATGTTTGGACCTAGTTGGTATGGTTCATAATGATATATATGGAGATGTCGATTCATCCTTGAGCCAGTAAACTGCTGCCAATGCTTCGGTAAATGTGGATTTGAAGGGATTCGGAACAGAATGCTCATATTGCATGCAGAAGCAGCCCAAAGAGGATTTTCGAAAATGTTGGTGCGGTACTGGACTCGACTGGACGGATATAGTCATCTCTACCAAACAAGCCATAGAAAGAATTCCTGTGTACACTAAGACAGCTGAAGAAAGTCGCTAGTTCATAGCTGGGTTCGCTAGTTCATGAGTAGGTCGACTAGCTAGCCTTTCAAAAATTATTGTATTCGCCCTAATGGGGGAACAAATAGAGGAAAGAGCAACTCGAACATTTTTTTGGCGTTTGAGTTGAGATAATTATAAGTTGTAAATTGTTGAGGTACTTTGTATTTCAGAAATTGGTTATAATATGCTTCGTCTTCGCCTTTCAGCTTATTTTTGTTTGTTGAGTGGCATATTGATGCAGTTTGATCCTTTAATTATTTTCTTGCATTTTTAAGTCATTTAGCCTTCAACTAGTATTAGGACTTATAATTTTTCTAATTTTAATTAGATTATGATTGTAATTCTGTTTAAAATTAGTCATTATCTTTAATTCTTATCGTTATCTAAATTTAGTCGTTATCTAAAAGTTTAGTTATTATTCAGATGTTTTAGTCTTATGTCAATTAGGGTAATTTGAATTGTTGAGATTTCTCCAATTTCTTAAATTCTCGTATTCAAGTGTTTGGACACTATGCAACGATTTGTTGGCGTATGTAAGAAATCAAGATTCCTGTAATGAATGATTGGTGCGAATGTCTATCCTTCGTTGTTGATCGGTCACGAAATTGTAGCATCAATTTACGAAAACATATTGGAGTGTTTTATCCAAGTCAACTCGTAGGGTGTAAACAAGCTATCACGGGCTCTTTTAAATGCATGCTAGCCACCCGTGCCTAAGCTCTCACAAGCCTACAAGCAACTGGTCCACTTGTCATCCCTAAAGAATTTTATTTGTTCATATTAGTCCTTGTTGGTGGCCTTTTTTTTTTTTTTTTGAAAATATTGTTTTAAACGGTGATTTTTTTGAAGAATGCGCGATTAAAATGTAGGAAAAAGTTTTGAATTTATGTATAAAATATTTATTGTGTGAATGTAATTGAAAATAAGTACGTAGAAAAAAAAATTTTGAAAGTAAAAGAGAGACAGAGGCTTATTTGGGCAACATTAACTCAAACCGAACATTACATTTGTGAGAAGGCCTAACTAGACCACTAAGCTATAGTCCAAGCCCTGATATCTGTCAAGTGGAAATCAACCATGGGCTTCAGGCCCAACTTCTTGCGCATATGTGACATGGATTTGAGTCTTGAAATTTAATCGAGCCATCGATTTTAGAAGAAACCATGGCTTTCAATATAGCATCTCTGTTGTGTGTTTGACTTTCCAATACTACCCTTACGAATTTAATTTATAAATTTATACAATTTCTAAAAATAGAGATACATATGTACAACTTGTCATATCGACTATAAATGAGTACAAGTAATTACATACTGGATGGACTAAAACTTTACTTAGAAAGAATAATTCGCCATATAAATGCAAAAATAAAATAAAATAAAATTCAACTATAACTCTAGAAAGTAAACTTGGAGCTTAGAAATTATCATAAAATAATTGCTTTTTTTTTTTACCCTAGGAATTGCAAGTTTGTCAATTTTCCAAGAATATTACAAGGTGTTAAAATGGGCTCAATGGCCAAAAGTTAGACCTTATCTGACTGGTGGGAACAGAAGTTAAACAAATATTAGAGGGTGCACTAGTCGATATTTTATTGGACTTGTCAATTTTGGGGTAAATGGGTTAACTATAAGGGTGCGTTTGATTGCGAGTATGAAATTTGTATATAAAGAAAATAAATAAACAATTCAATTATCTAAAATTTATTTGTATGAAAATTATTAATTATATGTGTTTGATTGTTTTAATTTTCAATCTAGAAAATATTACGCTTATCCATTTTTTATTGGTGAGTAGATAAGAGGGGGGTAGATAAAAGAGAGAAAGAGAGAGTTAATTCCTTGAAAAATAAAATCTCACTCCCTTAAAGAAAATATTTTCCTTGATTTTAAGGAAATTGTGATCATTTTTACCCCATAATCAGAGTTATTTTCCATTTTTGTAGTCATACCAATCAATGCGATCCGATTTTAATGTTAATGGAAAATAAAGTTGGAGCTTCAAGACTGGAAGAAAATGTTGGATTTACGAAATGTCCCGAAATGGTTAGCGAGTTTATGTCTCAGCCTCGAGTTGAACACTGAGAGGCTATTATGCATGCGATATTTGACAAATACATCACACCAGGGAATTTACAAATATTAGAGGGCAAATTAGTCGATTTTTTATTGAACGGGTCAATTTTGGGATAAATGGGTTAAATATAATTGTTTTCATATTTTGATTTTTACCCCCATAATCGGAGTGATTTTCCATTTTTGTAGTATTAATGGAAAATAATGTTGTTTACATTTTAGTACGCTTTCCTTCCGTGAATATCAATTAATATTTAAATACTCACCAAACTTTCACTTAACAATATTAAGTAATAATGTTTAGAGAAATCTGAATTATAATTCAAACAAAATTTCTCTCCAAGAAAAGATTAAGATACAATAGAAAAGAAGATAACCATATTTGTGAAATCTCTCCAAAAAAATTCTCTTCCTTTTTTTCTCCTTGATACTATTCATCATTGTTTGTTCTTTTACCAAATATATGTCATTATTATTTTACAAATTACTTAAATTATGATAATATCAAAGAACACGAAAGCCGAAATATAAAATTTACACGAATGTATTCCTCAAATAAACATTTTTTAGTGAGACCTGAAATAGTCTCTCTAGTTCGGTCGACACCTTCTAATCTTTAATCGAATCTCTAAAATCTCTTATACGTGAATATCCTCTTATGACACTTATTTGCATTATTATACCCTTTTTGGTCCACATTTTCAAGTTAAATCAAGGACTTATATTATTATACCTAAAAGAAGCATCAAGTTTGGAATATCCATAGCTAGCTTGTAAATCAACACTTTGCATAAAGTTCATCGTAAATCTTGTAAAATCAGTTGGAAAAAAGGGTCCAAAGCTATAAATATAATTCTTAAATGTGTTTTAAAAGTTAGTTGATAATGGTTTAAGGTGGCAACTTTTTTTCTTTAGGACAAAGCCAACCTGTCGGAGCCAGTGGATGCCACGTTCACACAATACTCATTGCTCATTGGTTGGGATTGAAAGCCATGTGAAAGATGCGAAATAACCTCCCAACCATAACCACATAATTGGGGAAAATTTCATTGAAGGTCACCCAACTTATGGGTATGTTTTATGTTGATCCCTCACTCCAATTTATTACATATTGATAACTCAATTTAAAATTTTTGTTTGACCATTAAGAGTGCAGTCATTACCAAAACTAAGCACATGTTTAGGTGTGCTTGTAAGTATCAAGAACCCACACAATATCTGTGAATCCTAACTTTATATAATTAAAAAAAAAAAAAAATTAAGCATGACCAAGCAAGCACTTCATATCATTCCAATTGTGACAGATAAGGTGCGTCACGTGACTTGATGCTTGTTTCACATTTTGACAGCATGAAAAACTCAAATGAGTGAAATTAGAGCTCAGATATGTTATTTTTCGAATCTCACTCGTTCTCTTGACAAATTAAATTGTTTTAACGTCAAACAAGTATCGAGTCATGTGTTCAGTCAACCACATGGGATTGGCCAGACAAAAAGTTCAACTTGAAACAAAAATGAAAATATGTGTTGGGTGATTAAATTGAAATGAATTAAAAATTAAGTGACCAGTGTTAAACAAGCATATAAGTTGGATGATCTCTAGTGAAGTTTTGCCCCACCATATAATTGCCGTCCTTCCCAATGATTCATCGTTGCATCTTTTGTCTCCCCTAAGAAACAATAAGGATCTCCACATTTTACTTCCTCTAGCTCTTCTTCTTGTTCTTCTTTGATCTATACATACATACATACATATATATATATATATATATAGGGGGAGAGAGAGAGGGAGAGGGAGAGAGAGAGGGAGAGGGGGAGAGAGAGAGAGAGAGCTGCTTTCAAGTGATCACAAGAAGAAGAAGAAAGATCTATATTTGGAAAGATGTTGCAGAGAGCGGCAAGCAATGCATATTCATGGTGGTGGGCAAGCCATATCAGGACAAAGCAATCAAAATGGCTTGAGCAAAGTCTTCAAGGTATGACGAGACAATTTGATATGGATTTTTCGATTCTTGTCGAAATAGTGTCAGACTATCTGTTTCTGCATCCTTTGACATCATTTGACTTCATTGTATTCATTGTGCATCTTGTTTTTTATTTCGATCTTCTAGTAAAAGTAGCGAGATACCGTACGGTGAAAGGAAATTCATGTAATCGACGTCAAATTTATCGAGAATAAGAGAATTGAACTTGAAAGTTCAAATCATGAAATCGCTTCCATTATTGAATCATTTTCGTCAAAACAGATCTACTGATTTTGATTCTCAAGAGTAATTATATGATGTTATGTTAAAACAGACAAAAAATGGTTGAGAATAGATTTGAACAGGCATTGAGGAGAAAGAACAAAGATGTTTATGACTATCATTTGAATATGGACATTACCTGATACTGTATGTTGAGGCATAGAGTCTGATAATAGTATGTTTATCTTCCTTTTAGCTATAGTATTTGAAATAGTTTCTGTCCCTCTTCCATGAAGTTGAATTCAGTTAACGAGTTGATATATTCGAATTTCACCATGGATAAATAATTTTGTTAGATATGGAAGAGAAGGTGCAGCATGTGATTAAGCTTATTGAAGAGGATGGAGACTCTTTTGCCAAAAGGGCTGAAATGTATTATAAGAAGAGGCCAGAACTCTTACATTTTGTAGAAGAATCTTATCGTGCTTTTCGAGCCTTAGCAGAACGTTACGACCACTTATCGAATGACTTGCAAAAGGCCAATCATACAATTGCCACTGTTTTCCCAGAGCAAGTGCAATTTGCAATGGATGAAGAAGATGAATGTAGTAGTACCTTAAAAATTCCGAAGAATTCTCAAGTTCCACCAGTCAATACCGAAATCATTCCGAAGGTTCCAAAGGCCCCGAGTAAAGATTTGAAAGGTCTTATGACACCAGCTTCCAAAAAATTTCCAGCCAAGAAATCGTTGAAAACTGAAAATACTCCTAAAAATGTTGTAAAATCTGGTTTGAACAAGAGTGAAGCTCTTGAAGAAACTGACAAGCTTCAAAAAGAGATTCTAGCACTGCAAACTGTTAAAGAGTTTGTCAAGAGTTCTTACGAAACCGGGCTTGAAAAGTACTGGGGGATCGAGAACCAGATCATGGAAATGCAGCAAAAAGTGTGTAGTTTGCAGGATGAATTTGGTGTTGAAACAGTCATTGAGGATGATGAGGCTCGGACTTTGATGGCTAAAGCCGCATTAAAATCCTGCCAAGAGGCCTTGGTCCAGTTGCAGGAGAAACAAGAAAGATCGGCCCGAGATGCAGAAGATGAATTCGAGAAGATCGAAAATATCCGTCAGAGGATGGAGTTCCTCAGGCACGAGTACCTTCGTGATGAAGGTGGCTTGGAGAAGCTGACTGAAAATGATAGGACTGCAAACTCCGGAGATGAATCCGAAAGCTCGACTAAAGATGTGGATGACATGATACAAGAGAGACAAGAAACTGACATCATGGTCAAGAAAATGAACCAAGACATGGTGGGATCGATGGAATTTCTTACAGTGACAGAATTGGTAGAGAAGATTGACGAGCTTGCTAGTAAGGTGGTCAACTTAGAAACAGAGGTGTCATCTCAGACTGTTCTTATAAACACGTTAAGAACAGAAGTCGATGATCTGCAGGCACAGATTCAGAATTTGGAAGGTGAAAAGGAGACTGGGATTGATGGAACGTGTAATTTGACCAGAAGGGTGAAAGAAATGGATGACAAATTTCACATGATTCAAGATCTAAACAAAAAAGTGGAAAAACAGAACAGCAATCTGGCAACGAACTTTGTCGAAGCTCATTCTAGTCTTGATCATCTGTCTGAGAAACTGACCAGTCTAAAGTTAGATGAAGAGATTGAGGTTACCAACTTATTACAAGATGAAAACCTAAAAACGATGAAAACAGAAAACACAAAGAATGTTATAGAAGAGGACATAGATGAGCAGAGTGTGGAGGAATCTGTTCGTAACAAACAAGGAGAAGGGAAAGATGACAACCTCAATATGATGAAAACAGAAAACATAGAGAATGTAAGAGAAGAGGATACAAAAGATCAGAGTCAGGAGGAATCTGTTCGTAACCAACAAGGAGAAGGTAAAGAAACCACTAAAGAATCCATCGTTCTTTTGGACTCAAAACCACTCGAGCAAGTTTCTGTTGAATGTTCAAACGAAAAGGGGAATGATCTAAACGCTGAATCGGAAAAAGACACGGGGAAAGAAGATGAGCTAGACTGGCAACAGAAGCTAT
This sequence comes from Fraxinus cuspidata, assembly GCA_903798385.1. NCBI lineage: Eukaryota > Viridiplantae > Streptophyta > Magnoliopsida > Lamiales > Oleaceae > Fraxinus > Fraxinus cuspidata. The sequence goes on from CAIGRP010077336.1 coordinate 34,355, forward strand.
TGAATGGAATGGAGGATAGAGAGAAGATTCTTCTGACAGAATATACGATGATTCTCAGGAATTATAAGGATGTCAAGAGGAAACTTAGTGACATGGAGAAGAAAGACTTGGAGTGCCAATCTGAAACGGCATTGCACGAACGAGAACTAAGGGATACTATTGCAAAGAGAGACGAAGAGATTCAACATTTATGCCAAAAGTTGAACCATCTACAAGGAACATTTAATGAAAACAGGGACTTGAACACTTCAGAAGATCGAGGCGATAAATCGGAAGCACAAACCAAGGTTATGGAAGTGCATGAAGATCTTATCAGTGCAAAGGAAGACGATATCAAGTTTATTTTAATTGATCAAGCTCCAGCCATTTCAGTGGTAGAGGAAAAGCTCAGGATGGATATTGATGCAATACTCGACGAGAATTTGGATTTCTGGTTAAGATTCAGCACTTCATTTCATCTGATACAGAAATTCCAGGCTGAAGTTCAAGATTTAAACAATGAAATATCAAAAATAAAAGAGAAAAAGAGATTTGCGGGGAGTATTTCAACAGAGATAAAATCCGAGGTCCGGCCAATATACAAGCACCTAAGAGAGATTCAGACAGATCTTACAATGTGGTTGGAACAAAGTGTGTCATTGAACGAGGAACTAAAGCGACGACTTGAGTCATTACGCAACATTCAGGATCAAATCACTATAGCTTTGAAGGAGGGAGTCGAAGAAGACGAAATCAAATTTAGCAGTCATCAAGCTGCAAAGTTCCAAGGTGAAGTTGTGAACATGAAACAAGAAAACAATAAAGTTAGCGAAGAATTACAAGCAGGTTTAGATCATGTAAATGCACTTCAACAGGAAATTGAAAAGACTCTAAGAAAGTTGAATGAGGAGTTTGAAATTCCGGGCGATCAGGCTCAACCACAGTTAAGTCATTTAGAGAGTCGGGCTCGAATTCCTTTGAGGTCATTTATTTTTGGAAATAAACAAAAGAAGCAGAAGCATTCTAAATTCTCCTCTATGCTACTTAACAGAAGATATCATGTACCCAGAGATGGTGAACCTCTGTAACATCTTTAGTTCTTGATTATTTTTTCTTTCAGATTGTTTGTTTAGCATCGTTTCTTGTTAGAAGTTCATACATTTGGAAAGATGAAAAATGATTTTTATTATCTTCCTTTTTGCTTTCTGAGAAAGAACTCACAGATATTGTTAAATTTTGAGTTATTTGATCTTCCGCTACAATTTCATGTTTTAATCTACTTGTTTATATGATCATAGAGTCTCTTAATTTAAGCATATAGAAATATGCTCAAAAACCTGAAGAATAATCAAATGTTTCATCTGAAAACCAAGTCAGTTTCAGACTATGCTACTTAACCACCATTTTTCCATGATCGAAGTGCAAGTAAAGCCCCAAGTATTCGTTTTTCTTATAAGATGGGGGAGTTGGTGGGGTACCAATACTTGACCTTGATTATCAAAACAATAATCCTTAACCAACCAGCCCAATCCTTAAAATTTCCATCTAAAAGACCTCTGTTGCACTAAAAAGTCAATGACTCAATATTAGCCTTAGTAAGAAAAGCCTCCACCACCCTCTTCGCCCTTCTTAACTTGGGGTCATGTAAGTTCCTCGGGAGGTCCCAAGTAGCTCGTCGGAACCTCCTCGGGAGGTTCCCAGAAGCTACTTGAATTCTAGGAGAGGTTAGAGAGTCCTCAGCAAATGCAAATGTTGGCAGGGCGCGAGAGAAATGAGGTAGAGGCAGAAGTCTATGCCATGCCTGATTAGTTAGTCCTAGTGTGCTTCTGTTATTTCGAAAATACTATCCTATCAATGAAATTATCTGTTGTGATCCCTGTATATGAGGAATTTACATTCTAAAAACTTAATTGCAAGAATTTCAAGTATTTCAAGTATTGCAACTTCAGTAACTTTATTAGTGTGCTCCCGTGTTCTTACTGAGGAGAATATAAAGTCAATATGTAGCTGTTAATGATCAAACAATCTGCCAATACTTTTATCCCGACATATTGGTCAAAGTTACAATTAAGAATTACCCTAAGAAAAAGTAACTTTTGGTACTCAAGGCCGTTTGATATGGCTTTTGAAAAGTTAGAAGGAACTTTTAAAACCCAAAAGTCGCTTTTGAACTCATTTAACAAATTTTACGAAAGTGTTTCTTCTAGCTAGAGAGAAAGTTGGTCTAATACGGCTTCCTCCAAAAACACTTCTGGAACATGAAACTCTTTTAGAAATTAATTTCCAAACAAAAATTTAAGATAGTTAAGGGGCTGTTCTCTTTGCGTTTCAGTTTGAGTTTTGTGTTTTGAGTGTCCATTTTGAGATTATTGAAAATGTGTTATTTTTATTATTTTTGACATTTTGAAAAATTGTTTTGAAAACACAAAAAACGCGTTTTGAAAATTTTGACTTGATTATAACTGAAAACACTGACAAATTTGTCGTTTTGTGTTTCCTTTATAAATTTTTAACTTATTTCAAAAACGCGTTTTCGAAAATGGGAAAGAGAACGCATTTTCGTTGTTTTGAAAAATCGAAAACAAAAAACGGCTTGAAAATAGTAAAGAGAACAGACCCCAAGTTGTTCTACAAAAAGCAAAAATAAAAGCCATTCCAAATAGGCTCTCAAAAAGTTTAGAATAAACAAGTTAAAGTTACTTAAATGTAACTTATACAGATCATGTTTAAATTCCAGTTGAGAAAACTCGGTTGCTACTAAATCTTACTAAAAAGTAAACAGCAAATTTGCATTGAGAACATACTACATAATGCTGCAAATCCAGGTTTATCACGCGTTATGTATAATTAGATACAAGCATCGTCATATGCTAATTTCAAAAGACACAATATAATCATCAAAACAACACACGTTCATACAATAAGGATATCTGCATTCTCATCCAATATAAGAAGCAGCGATGAAGTTATATTCCTACTCGGTACCAAAAGAGACTTCAGAAACCACCTTGGCTCCTCTTCCTTTAGCCATATAAAGTCCTATATGATGCATAATGTCCTACACCGAAGAAAGGAGAAAAAAGTAAGAAGAATAAGGTACCCCAATTGGGAAATAATTGAAAGAATGCCAAAGAAGCATCGGAATAGTTTATGGACAACCATAATCAAAATAAATTCATCCAATACGTAAAATGGTTAACAGACAACCATATTATTGTGAAATTGGACTTACACTGTGTTACATATTAAGTCATAATGGAATGGACAAGTATCTTTACTAACTTGCTCAAGGCTTTCAGGCTCATTCTTTGGTCAGTCCTTTGGGCCAAATGACTTCTCTAGGAGATATTGGTTAAAAGAACAATTCAAAATCCCATCCCACAAGCCTTAAAACCCGTCACTGTGCAATGGCTTTATAGGGAATAAGAAAAGGGGAGCGTTGGTAAGGGGTGGATATCCTATGCCATTTTTAGCAGTAATTCCATTCAGAGTATCCCATGAAAGCTTGATAGACTGAAGTTCTATTGTGTGTGCTGAGAATGAGAGAAACTAAGCCCAAAGAAGCTAAAATGAAATATTTGTGAAGTAGAGAGAAATATTAGGTTGATAATATATGTCAAAGATTTCATCAAGTAATGCGACTTCATTAAGATTTTTGACCAAATTTCCAATGAGAACACACTAGCAAAACCCAAATTAGTACTCATGAGTTGCAAGTATCGGATATCTTACCTGTGGATGAGCTAGAGCACCTTCGATATTTATGGCAACATGAATTGGCAAATCAAAAGTAGCGCAACCACGAGAGTACACAATCACATCCTCCAATGGAGTGAGAACTCTAAGATTTCTTGCAGAAAGTGTTGAGCAAACAAAATCAAGCACACAAATGTCTGTGCATATCCCTACAACCAGTATCTTTAAAATAGAAAGTGTTGGTCAGAAAGGCATCTACATCACTAAGAATTGTTCTATTGAATATGTAACAAAATTTCTTGCATTTCTATTCGGTATGTAGCAAATTCTTTCAATTAAAAAGACGGGAAAAACCCAATTGAATATTTGTGCCGTTGGATATGGAAATACTTACGGCTTTGATCTCGTTGGTTTTCACCCAGTCCGCAAAGACATTGGATCCATCTTTCTCAAATGAACCAATGATCCCATCAATGCATCCTTTGCACCTTAGCGTTGCATTAGGTTCATTTTCCAAAAACTGCAAATCTGCAAAATCATATCAAGCAAGCAACATAAGAGAAAAGCAGAAAACATTTAAATTTATTTCCATTGTGGAAAAAGCACTAAAGACATATTTGGTACACGGTAATGGACAAGACCATATAGGACATGGACAAAATTTTAGATTATCTTCGTTTTCCTAGTACTGTCCATTACTGTCTGGTATGCCATACCAAACATGATATAAAGTTATAATTACCAGGGACCAATTTTGACTCATCGGTTCCAATTATACAGTGAGGAGGATATGGAGGCTCAGGAATATCTGGATGATGAGAATCAAGTAAAGCATATATAGGCCATTTCTTCTCACAGAACACTTTGGCGAGCTTCACTGACTCATCTACCATTCCTGAAATTTGTTTATCTGGAACTTGCGGAGCCTGTAGAAAATATGATAATACTAAGGTAGATATCATTGTCAAATTATTATCTCTATACAATAACTTCATAAGAAGAATAAACCATACAAGGATGAAGGTAGTGAAACACTTGCCACTGAAATAATAATTCTAGGATAAAAAAAGACAGTAGTGGGATCTAGAATTTAAGGGCGCACACAAGTATAAGCTGTTCATTGGGTGTAGAATTAGGTTTGGATAGGGCAGTGTGGAAGCCACCTAACATAGGTCTGATACACATGCCACAATCCCACCTTCTGGCTTGTAGTGTGTTAGATGTTGGCTCAAATTTTGTGCTTTACATGGATAAGGATCAAAACATTGAGATGTTGACAAAGCACTATTCAAAATGCTAACCTAATCATACTGTTCACTTATCTTATCAACAGCATATCAACCTAGTTCTACGTCATGTAAAAAAATCTGAGGGAGGGTCGTTTTTTGTGTGTGCAAGATAAAAACAGAAAGGTATTAGAATTCCCCACTGAAAACTTCTTCAAAAAAATTTACATCAGTTGATCGATTTAGCTCTTACATTGAGGAACCCGTATAAGTAAAAGAGTTCTTTTTCGTCAACGATTTCATTTTCATTTATCATTGCTCTCCCAGTTATGGATTAATGTTTAAGCGACGACAAGTCATCTATATCTATGGTGGTGATTTAGTGATCCAAGTCCGAGGATCATAATTTGTTGCACAATGGAATAAATCATGGACATAACGAATGTAAGAGTTAAACTGGGCTTCTTGTTGAAAAATTATACATGTGCGGGGCCACACATGTATATATGTTAAAATGTGCAATAATATGTTAAAAATTTAGTCAATAAAGTAATCAATTAATACTACTTTTGGACAATCAAGTTATACATTAATACTACTTTTGGACTATTGGGTATTAAGTGTCATGGAAATAAAGTGTGGAGACCAAAATGACTATTTAAATTGATGAGGGGCCAATTTAGAATAGTTGAAAGATAATAACTGCTCAGCAGTTATTTATTATGGTTATGGTTCCCAAATTGAATGTGACTTTTATCATTTTCTCTGCATCCCCATCAAAACAGAAGAATTCAAGGAATCGCGTATTAATTGGAATCATAAACACTTTCATTCAATCAAACACATGGATCAAGGTATGCTTCCGCTCTAATCTACTCTTTGATTTCAAGATGGAGTTTATATATGCATGTGATTAGAGCTTGATAAAGTTTCATTAGGGCTTGATAAATGATTATATTGATAATCCCTTTTCACCTATTCTATCACTTCTCGCTTGAACTTAGCTGTAAAGTTCGGATAATTTGCACACTCAAGTTCCTCCCACACGATGCTGGCTAGATTTTACCGTGAAACGCTCTTATGCACACTGTGTATACTTTCATTTCCTTTCAATGGACGCTAACATTTGGAGTATTCCAGACTTTTTCTTTCTATTTTAGTTGTATCCTGTCGACGAGTAATCAATTTCCATTTTCCCTTCAATCGGAAGTATATAAAATAAAGAAATGGCACATAAACAGGAAAAATTATTATTAATATGACACTAAATATGGAGAAATTTGAGGATAAAAACCATTAAATATCCTTCATTTTATAATCAACCAAAGAACAATCCCACCATTAAATATATCAGAAACCACAAATCAAAAAGATAAAAAACTTGGTCTCAAGCTAACTTAAAAGATAAATTGATGATTCATGAAATATATACATCACACGTGCATGTATTCATGTGTATTTAGATATACATAAGATTCAAGACCCAAAAAATAAAAAAAAAAGGATTAACGAAAAAAGAGGTTACCATATTTCCGGAACCGACGGTGCAGAATCCATTAACGGTGTCAACAAGAACTAAACCGGTTTTCACATCTCCGGAGAGAAGAAGAGAGCCCTGCTCCACCGGAATCTCTTTCTTCAAAAGCTCAAGTGTTTGAAGCGAATTCGACCCCATTCTCCTTCTACAATACCTGTAAATCTAGAGAGAAATACCGTATTTAATGGCGTGGGAACGTGGATTCAACAGACTTGAATATACTGAATACATTATTGATTCAGTTGATGGCACGTCAAAAACGTTGTAATTGGAAAATAACATTATACTACAGTCCCTAATCTATTAAAAATATATTAAATAGGTCCCCCAATCTATTCTTTTGCTGTCACAGTCCTCAAGCTTTTACTTTAGTAACGCCATTTTAGTATTTTACTCTTATTTTTGAATAAGAAATCAATTTTTTGTTAAAACAAATTAATATATTGCTCTAGTAATAAAGATTTTGTAACTGTCGAAATTAGAAATAGGTACTTAATTTTTAGTATAATTGCGTACTTAGTTCTTGAGAATAAAAAAGGTTCAAATTTTAATGAAATAATCACGACTCTCACAAAAAAACCATGTTTTACTATGAATTTCTATATACTAGCTCAAGTTGAAAAATAAAATTTATCTTCGTAAAATTAGACTTATGAATGTCATTTGACGATTAGCAGAAATTTAAATATTTGTCGTTGAGAATAAATTGAACGGCTAGACTACAACAAAGAATTTAAATTTAATTGTTCCTATCAAAAGTTGAGTATCTTTTTACTTTTCGTATACTATTTTGGGGGGGTCCAACAAGGCAAATTTTCCTTCTGGAAAAAACATATGGTCGTGATTCCAACCTTATCTTTACGAATTTGGAATGGACATTTCATCCAATTCTGTTGAATATTGCTATTAATTATCGGGTTGAGTACCAGTTTATATTAAATGGTAGATTCAATTAAAATTAAATGAGTCATGTGACTTTGTATTTAAATAAATTTATTATTTAATGTAATGTAATTGTCACATAGATTGGGGCTCAAACTCCAGTGAGGATAAATAGCATTATTTAATTCTGTTACGCTTAAAATGTGTTTGATTGACATTAAAAAATATATCATAAAAAGTAAAAAATTTCCTTATTTTGAGGAAAACAAAAATCTATTCCCCCGAAGAAAATGCTTTCCTTAAAAAAAGGAAAATTTGGTATATTTTTAAAAGTTGAAAAATATTTTTCATGAAAAAAATAGCAATCAAACATTTCAAAGTATGAATTTGGGTGAAAAAACTAATATTTTTCATGAAAAATAAATGCAATCAAATACACTCTTATTGAAAATTCTTCACAGAATTTATACAGTTGTCTCTATGTAATTGGCTACTGTTTTTTACAGCAACCAATCAATCATGGAGAGACAATTATTAATTTCGAGAAGGATTTACGGTATACTTAGAAAAATCCCTTTCAAGATAGGAGCTATGCTCCTTGGGACAAGGACAGGGGCGCCAATTGGCGCACTCCTTGTCCCGATTATTGAGCCGGGACCAAGGGTGTTTCTTTCAAGATAGTGAGACTCGTGATTGTGATTGATAGGATTGTATTTTGGATTGGATTCGTGGATGGATTTTATGTATTGGATCGTAAATAGTAAGATTTCATTAAATATTATTTTAAATTAACAAAAAATTGAAAATAGAATTTCTTGCAATAAATTACAAATAACAATTATAAGTCAATAACTTGCTTAAAATATACAATAAAGTTCAAATCCAAGTACTTTATAAATTACCCACAACAAAATTGGTTATATAACATTTAAAATGATTAGAATTCAAACCTATAAAACTGAAAGTGGTGAGGAAGACTTTTCTTCATTAATATATATTATAACTTATTTTTATCTTACAAGTCATAACTAAAAACCTGTTACAAAACTTACAATAAATCATTTTTTCTTTGTTGCTGAGAACTAAGTATCCGTCTAATAGACAAATGTGGAAAGGAATTATAATTTCATGTTAATTGAAAAATAAAAACTCGCCAAACCATATAAATTCGTTTTCCATGAAAACAATTAAAATGCAATTTAAAATAATTGTACCTTAAAATTCGATTTCCATTTTCACGTTGTAATCAAACGATCAAAGTGAAATTCGTTTTCCTCGAATATGACATTTTCCATGAAAAATGTGACAATCAAACAAGGCCTAATATTTCAAATTAGTGATAGTTGAAAGCATATTGTTTATTTGAACTTAATTAAAAATATAACTTAAAATTGAAACGTGGCCATAATCCAGTCCAGTCCAATTGCTATGATTTTTTTATTTTTTTTTTCGGTTTTGTTTTTTTGGCCAATATTACACTAAACTCGCGAAATCGTTGGAATTCAAATATTTATAGAAAAATTTTAAGTCTCAATTTGTTGATGTTTTAGAAATTGAATCACTTGGCACTGTATGAGATATTTTTGTGGGTTAGTGAATTATTTGAAAAAAGAAGACAAAATCGTAAGCGGAGAGTCAAATACTTTATGAACATCGTTGTACAAGCAAAATATTCATTCCCATTTCAACTGAATTTAAATTTTTTTTTTATAAGTAAACTTTCAACTCACATTGCAAAAAGATAAAAATTAAATATTCCAAGTGTTTATAAGCAAAATATTTTGTTGTGAAAATGTAAGAATAAAAATGAATTTGAGAAAAAAAAATTGAAACAACGGCAGAGAAATAGAAGCTAGAGAACACTAAAGACATCTCAACATTAGAAAGCATTGCTCTTCACAAGAGAAAAAAATATATTTTCTTTTCGTTTCTCTCAATCGTATCAATTTTAGTCCACAATATGCTCTCTCCTCCATGAGTTGAAAACATAAACCTTGATAGGTCACGATGAAGTATCATTTCCAGTACAAAAGTGAAGGAAATATGTACACACAATCTAAAGAGCTACACTGTAACAAAATTAACTTTCGAGATTAACGAAAATACTGACGTGGACAAACACAAGGCAGAGATAATTACTTGCCTTTGTCAGAATCTTCAGGAAGCTTTAAACCCATTAGTCCGAGTAAATTGGAAGCAGGGCCAGGGAGTCCTTGTTGAGTTGAAAAGGATTCAAGAAAATTTTGCACGAGGTTGATATCTACATCCACAGGAGTGAACTCCTCCGTCGCGCTAGAACTTCCCTGTAATTTTTTAGGTTATTCGCAATCCGTATAGATGGGGAAAAATATATATTTCAAAGGGACAAAAATCGTATCTAAATCGTACTGGGAAAGTTAAACCCACATCACGACTGAGCATGTTCCACTACGATAAAATTGAAGGATAGTCTCACAATTTGAGTAATTTTTTTCTCTCCAAAACGTGCTTTGGATAATTTACTCTCCTTTCAAACAAGAAAAAGGTTACTTTTTTCTATGCAACTTGCACTTTTTTTGTCAAAATAAATCATACGATCTCCAACTTCATCCAATAAAAACAGTTATTTATATAAACCTACTTAGTTACTTATTAGTGTACTTTTTTTATGTTTAAGCAAATGTAAAACATGTTTAGCCAATCTTACATTTAGTAAAATTCATTCAGCTGGTGTCGTTTGCAAAAGCTTGGTTGAGTGAAGCTAACTGGTTAAATAAAATCTTTGTAAAAAATAATGTAATGCTTAACTTTTGGCTCTCTTACTACGAATTTAAAGATACGAACCTCGTCCTTCTTCACGGATTTTTCATTTGCACGGACAAAAGTCTTATCAAGTGTGGTGGCCTTCAGTTCCTCATTCAGAGCATCTGAATAAGATTGCATGAAAGTCTCCCCTCCCTCTTCATTTTCGTCACACGTATCACTCTCATCATCAGACTCATCTGCATGTGTTATACACCGGATCACGTTATTTAGAGGGACTAAAAACACTGATCAACGATTCAGCATTTATTGGCAATGGAAGTTGGAAACGTAAAGTTCGCTTGTGAAGAAAAAAAATAGAACTATTAAATATTTCAAAAGTTAAGCATGGACATAAAGCGGATTAAAACATTTAGAAAGAGGTCAGGAAGGGGAAAACAAATACAATAATATAATGAGGTAGTACATTCTTAGAGAATAAAAGCAAAAAACGTCTGGAAAAAATATAAGTTTATTGTCCACTAATAGAGCCAGCAAGAAGTAATTGCACAATCACTAAATTAACACAACAATTTGTATCTGCATCAAATCAAATCAGTTGGCTCATTTATAAGCAGTAACTCAGAAATTACCAAAATCAATGTCTGATAATGGCTCTTCTTCAAGATCAGGATCACTACCGATATCTTCTGAACCACGGTGCCTCATTACTGATTCCATGTCTTTCATAAATTGATCCACATCAAGATTCACATCTTTCACGTTTCTACCAAGAAGAATGAAGTAAGATTAATGTCCACACAAGAATTGAATTCATTGACAAGATTAGTAATATCACTTCAGCTATTAGAGAATTCACCATTATCACACAAGGAAAAAATGTGAATTGCCAAAAGAGGGGGGGGGTCCAAGACTCCACAATGTTCCTCAGGATGGCATAGCTTTATAAAAGTGATATTCAAACAAGGATCGCAGTGGATACATAGGCACCTAGAGATGAGAAAGGGCATAGTACCTTAGGCTCTGACTTGAGACTATATAGTACAGGACACACAAAATTTCTTAAGGATCAGAATGAGCCTTCTTGCTGGGCTAAAAACTCGTGTGCTTAGCTAGGTACACAATGAAGGGTGGGTAGAATAACCCAATTAAGATCAACTTGACAAACGCAGCACACTTAATTAGAAAGGGCAGTGACAAAGACTTTCCATCTCAACATCTGTCAAAACACCAGCTCTCCAACATGAATGCAGTAAAATTATTTAGACTAATAATTTCTTTCAATCACTAAGAGCCCATTTATCCTCCCCTTTTTGCTTTAACAATGAGCAATAAATGTAATAGACAATGGAACTAATAATTTCTTTTAATCACTAAGAGCCCATTAATCCTCCCCTTTTTGTTTTAACAATGAGCAATAAACGTAATAGACAATTCCATAAGTTTGCTGTTTTTTTATTATAAGCCTTCCTTATAAGAACAAAGACAATCTTAAACAATAACAGCCCATTAATCTCCCTTTTTTTCTCAATAATAATTAACTAAAAAGGATTAACATTCCTATCTTCCTCCAGTTGTGCTCATTTCAAATGAATCAACATCTGAGGAAGATAAATAACTTTCTGTTGAACTCCTTAATTTACAGTCTCATTCATAGAATCAGGTAATATTTTCTCAGTCACAGTCAATGCATCAAACTGGCAGAGACGGACATTAACCACCCATATCCAGGAAAGAAAAGTAATAAGATTTATATTCAAAGCAAGGTCTGTTATCGATGTGCTTATATAAGTTCAACAGAGGTTGTCCAGAAGGATCACAACTACCAATAGCATCATGATGTTTCACCCATACTACCACATCAAATTAATGACAGAACTATTCAACATGTATCATAAAATAAGTCAACAAACAAATACATAAATATATTCTTTGATCTTTATTGCTACCAAATGAATTAATAAGAAGTGTAGCTCCGCATCCTACAACCATTAATATATACACCGCAATACTTTACAATGTTTCTCAGGGTTGAAATAAACAGAGAAAAACAGGAGTTCTGATTTTCAACTAGTTGATGAGCATAAAATGAAACCTTCCATGTATCTAAAAGAAACATGAGAGGATGAAGGGTGCACTAACCTGTTTTCCGGAACCTCAGCTCCTTCATAACTCGAAACTTTCTTAACAAATGCTTGCATAGATTTTGCTATATCTCCAAGATCATAATCCTCCAAATCTTTGGTAGATGCTGGATCCCCATCGAGCTGCTCTTCTGACTTCTGTTTCTTCTTAAGCTTGAAATCATAAAGTTCCATCTCCTTTTGTCTCTCCTCAAGAACAGCATTTAGCTCATCTTCCCCACCATAAAGCCAAGAGTCATCATCTGATGGAGAAAGCTCCTGACCTTTGAAATCATTGGACGAATGAGGAAGTGCAAGAATCTCATCTGAACATCCTGCAGGAGAGCTCAGCATTTCACTGCATCAGTAGCAGCATGTCACAATGACCAAAGATTATTCATTGGTATAACTAAAGAAAAAACAAAAGGCACTATCAACATATAAGCATGAAGGCGCTAAAGAAAGTACTATTCTTAACTAATGAAGTATTCTCTATGTTTTTCATATGTAAAAGATATAGCTTTATCATTCGATGTCAAATAATATTTCAAAGGGAGATTGTGAAGTTTCTGTAAAGCTTCCTAGATTACGAGGAGGTAAATTAAGTCACAATGAGCGACTTACAAGTGGTAGACAGAGTAAAGAAGCTGAATAATCAAAACAACACCACATGATAGACTTGCATGAAGTCATATCTCCAAGAACAAGACTTGTGGAAAGTAGTTGGTGAAAGTGACGTGATGCCACCAGAGGAAGCCATGGCTCTGAATGAATGGAGAATCAAAGCAATTAAGGTCATGCTCGTTATAAAGACAACAATCGAGATATAATTATTAGAGCATATAAGGGATAAGAATAGACCAAGGAAGCACGAGACACTTTGGTCGTACTGTTCTCAAAGAAAAATGACTTATGGTTACAATTTCTGGAAAACGAGCTGCTCTCAATCACTCAAGGTGAATTCACGATAAGTCAATATTTCAACAAAGTTAAATCTCTTTGTTGCGAAAATTTTGATTTAGATTCTTCGAGTAAAATTTCGAAGTTTAGAATGAGAAGAATAATCATACATGGATTGAGACCCGAATTTAGAGGTTTTATTGCCGCAATACAAGGTTGGCTAGAGCAACCTTCATTAGTCAATCTCAAAAAATTGTTGATCGACCAAGAAGCGTTGACCAAGTAAATGTTAGGGGCCTCAGTAAAAAAAGAATAGAAATAAGCATTATTCAACTAAAAAAGAAGTCAATTCTGTCAACAAAATAATAAAGAATTAAAAGAAGGTAAATTCAAAGGACAGATTGAAGGAAGCTATAAGACTAAGGGAACTCAACAAAATCGTGACAAAGGAGGCAAGCCGTTCAAGGAACTAGTAGCTCATGTTTTGTATGTGGCAGACGAGGTCATTATGCTACATATTGTTGGTTTAAAGAGGAAAGAGATGTTGTGGCATCAATAACAGTAATCGAGCAAGTTCGGGAGAAAAAAAATCAAGTATGAAGGACGAATCAGTGTTGGTGGTACTTTTGTGTGAACAAATGGATTGGGAAAATGATTGGATCGATGACTCAGGAGAAGACATCGTGATCCATGAGGAGTCTACTTGGTGGACTCCGTAGGTAGAGTAACAACCAAACTCGAAAGAAGTGTTTAAAGAAGCATATGCTTGGCAAATACCACGGAGGGTGGAGCTGCAGAATTTAAAGGAAACGAAAGACAAATTGCAAGAAGAGGTTACGGAAGCCCAACGAAGCACTAAGATATCTAAAGATCTACAAGTATCAAATGTTAAAAAGAGTTTATAAGAGCGACAAAGTGTCCTGGACAAAATGACGTGGATCAAGAACCATTAGTGAAGGATCAACTGAATCTACAAGAAGAGATTGATCTATGTACAAACTCACAATCAAATAAAAAAGTTGGGTGGACATAAGAAATCAAGTACTAGGTATACTAACCTAAAAATACATGAAGAGAAAAGTATGAAAGAGCCAAACATATTTAAAGTAACAGATGCGTTAAAGGATCGAACACTTCAAAATTCCTCGGGGCAAAATTGAGTGTAACAAAAAAGAAAAGAGTTAAAATGAATAGTTGGTGTTGAAGGGGAGAATTGAAGAAATTATCACCAACTTTAAACAGGGGCGGATTTAAGGGGGGCTGGGTCGGGCTGCCCTGTCCAGCCCCCAGCCCATTTATTTTTTTAGTAGGAAAAAAAAATTACGTATTAGCCCGGTCTCGAATCCGGTTCTGAATCCGCCCCTGACTTTAAATATCTATAATTTGCTTGACTTAAGCGTGTCGAATATTCTAGAGACTCATTACTTGCTGGAAATGAAACCACCGCCATTCCTGGGAAAAATCTAGAGAGTAAAATTGTTTAACTCCACCGCCAATGGAAGAATTCTCCAGCAAATGGAAGGTGGCAAACTCACCAACATTCACGCCTATAAATATGGTATCAATTGTATTTTGTGTGTAAGTGAGATGAGAGAAATGCATGAGAGTAAGAAGAAAGAAAGAGAGCAGTGAAAGAGTGGAGAAGAGAAAAACAGAGAGAGGAAGAGATAAAATAAGTTGGGTGCTCCTTTGTTAAATAATATTTCAAGTGGTTAGCGGCTTTCGTGTGTGTCCAAAATTGTGTAAAATCTATTTCATAAGTAAAATAATATTTTTCTTTCGAGTCTGAAATTTAACATTAACGTAGTACCAAAAAAATGCAGAACAGTCATTGCATCTTCCAAAACAAACAAAAAAAATCAATCCTGAGATTATATGTGAGTTTAATAGAATTTATCATCGCACACTTCCTCAAATCCAGATTAGCTGGCATTCAATCCCCTACACACAAATTATAATAATGCTTAAAATTAATACAAAATCACATGGACCCCGTGAGATCAGATTTCAAACTATACCACATAATTGGAGTCTAGAAATAATCAATCTATTGATAAACTTAGAAAGGAAATAATACCACTGGATACCTTGCCCTAGAATGTAATGAACTATTTCGATAATACTGCTTGGCTTTCTCCATCAATCTCTTGTACTCCTTTGACCCTGGCAACATCCCCTCAAAATACCCGCTCCTCTCCAAGCTCTCTCTAAATGCCTCCCAAGTACTCCCCTTCCCTTCCTCCCCTTGCCTCTTCCTCAACTGGTACATCATCTCAAACCCACAAGCAATCTTCATCCCAAGCTCTGACTCCTTATAATGAGCAACATCACTCCTTGATGCTGGCATCGGATAAATCCTTGGAGCCTGAAACTTCTGCTGCACCAACTGTGCATACATTGCCCTCGACATGCTGACAACTACCTCCACCATCTCTTCCTCTTTCCCTTTTGGCAGAAATCTCTCCATTTTTGCAGCATCCTTCATACTATCAATATCCCTGTCATAAAATCCCTCCACAGCCAAAGACACAAAACTCGGCTCGTGCTTCAAAAGCCATGCTACAGACACCGGAACCATCACTCTCGCTCTATGCATATTCTTATATGCACGCTCAGGGTATTCGCTGATTTTCTTACTCAAATGGGATTGAATTGCTTCAGGAGCTTTGGTATCACCATCATTACCAATCAAGAATTTAGCGGAGTCTAATAAAGCTGGGGTGGTAGGAATATGAGAGGGAGAAACAATATGTAGGAGACCGCGGCGAATAAATACACGATTAGGGGAGGTGTCGGGGTTCATCCATTTGGGGAGATGAAAAGCGCACTCAATGAGCAAAAAATCGCCATCTGAATCCCAGACACGAATTGAGAGATTAGGGAAACTTCTAGAAATTTCAAACAGTAGGAAGACAACAAACCACTCATCCTCGAGATTGTCCCCAAAACGGAGGTGGCCGGAGAGGTGGGGAATAAGGTTGAAGGAAGGAGAAAGAGTGAAGGGTT
>CAIGRP010077349.1:0-13177 GCA_903798385.1 Fraxinus cuspidata
TTTGTATAAAATCACTCCACGCTATTAACTACCCAACTAAATTCTAACACGTGCATCGCACGTGCGTGCACTAGTATTGCGCAAAAATAAAGCATGTGGTCGATTTTGCACAAAAATATGAAAAAGATAGAAGTGTTTTATACCAAATACCCTTACTATAATTTTCCTCTGGCCAATTTTCTAACCAATAAGCTTTAATATAAATCTTGTTCTTAGATGATGTTTATTTTTTATGGGTCGTTTGACTGAATATTTGCCTGCTTCTAATTTTTGTTGAAAAAATTTTCCGAGAAATTTATCTTCATTAATATTTTGGAAAATTAAGTTGTAGAAGAACTTTCTCTTTCGAACAAATTTTTAGGAAAAGTCAAATTAGATCAACTTCTTCTAAAATCTTTTCTATATAAAAAAAAAAACCACTTTTATAAAATTAATCAAACTAGGAATGACAATGGGATATGATTGGTCTGGGTCACGACAATCGTTCCCCTACCCGATTAAGTCGAGACGAGACAGACTAGCGGGAGGTTGGACGGTGTGGGGCTAGCTTCTGTCGCTAGCCTTATTTATATATATATTTTTATTTGTTTTATCTTTTACTTTTATTTTTTTTTCATGTCTTTAGTTGGTGAAAATCGTTTTTTTTTTTTTTTCAATTTGTAGAACAACTCATGTTATCTTTAAAAAATATGATGCTTCTTTTCTTTTGCATGATAAAAAACTTATATTTTGAAGTAATTTTAAACGGGCCGAGGACTATATTCCCCATACACGCTACATCCTCGTGTTGGGGCAACGATCACCGCCTCACCTCGCTGCAGCAGCCTCGCCTCATGTACCAGATTGGATGGGGATTTTCCCCATTCAGGGAAAGGACCTACAACTATGGAGTTTAACGAGTTTTTTGGTCATCCCTAAACCAAAGAAGTTCAAAGCTTCTTTTGACTTCACAAAAGTTAAAAGAAAAGTAGTTTGACTATGTTACTTCAATACTTAAAAGAATAGTTATGCAACCAGCGTTTGAGGCCATTTTTTTTGGAAAAAAATATTATTTTAAATAGTAAATTTTTGAAGAATGTGTGGTTAAAAAGTATCAAAAAGTTTTGAGTTTACGTTTAAAATATTTTATTGTGTGAATATGTGGTTGAAAATTAGTATGTAGAAAAAAGAATTTTGAAAGAACAATAGACAAACAATAGCGCAATTAAATCATAAAGTTTTAGGTTTTACGTTGATTTTTTTCCTTTCAACTCTAGGATTGAGATTCCTTGTGGATAATCTTTTCAAAAATATAATTTCCTTAACATGCACGATAAGCTTATTCTGTAATCAACTTTCTATCCTTGTTAAAATTTAAATGAGTAATGATATTTATCATTATGATAAATTATGGGTAATGTGATAATATATATGGACTAAAGGAATTGGGCAGTTCAATTTATATCAGAGAGAGTGGAGGAAAGAGAGAGAAAGAAATGAAAGAGAAGATGGATTGTCACATCATCGATGATTTATCATCATGATAAAACAACATTACTCAATCTAAATAGACATTGAACTTTAAACAACGTTTTTTAGTGTCACTAAACTTAAATGTTTGTGGGATGGTCACCCACTTATTAAATTGTTATTAATCTATAAAAGTTTTTCAAATGGTCACCTAACTTATCAAATCGTTATTTTATTGACCATTAAACTTTAAAAATTTTATGAATGGTCATCAAACTTATCAATTATTATCTCATCCATCACTTAATAACTTTTGTTAGAAAATTCAACGGACTAGGTGACATAATAAATGGATACGCTGACACGACACATTATTTTCGTTAGTTAATGACAAATTGGATAGGATGCACTATCTAAACAATGCAGTTAACAAGAAAAAGTAATTAAAAAAACTAAAAGAAAATACAAGTAACAAAAGAAAAAATGCAAACTTTAATCACATTGTTTATAGCTTTTTAAATGGATGGAGGTACATTTTTTGCTAATTTTTCGTCAACAATGACAATAATATACCATGTTAGCACTTCTATTTGTCACGTCAACGAGTCAGTAGAATTTGTTAACAATGAATTATTGAGTGATAGATGAGATAATGATACGATAAGTTCGGTGATCTTTCGAAAAACCTTTAAAGTTTAATGGCCAACGAGGTACGACTGGTTAAGGTTGTTCAAAAAACTTTAAAAATTTAATGGTCAGCATTGACAGACACGGGGGAGGCTTGGGGGGGTCATATGACACACCAACTTTAGGGGATTCTTTTTTTTTTTTTTTGGATAAAGTCATTTTTGATATGGATTAAATTTCAAATTTTACTATAAATCAAAGTTAACAATTAATTTTAATAACATATTTCATATGATTAATCACTTTTCAACTTTTATCGAAATTTAATGAAAATTTGATTAACCCCCCACCAAACAGGAACAAAAATTATAGTAGATTTGAGCCTTTTATCTCCTCTCTCGTATACCCTCAAGTTGTTTTACCAAAATCGTAATCCCTATATTAAAAAAAAAATTATATATATATATATATATATATTTATATATATAGTGATTGCTATTATGCCATAGTCGACCTCTTCCGTCATTGTAATTTCGGCACCACCTCCACTCATCGAACCTCTAAACACAGTCAATTTAAGTTATTTTATATCGAATTATTTTGGAATTGTGTATATAGAATGGATGATTATTTCCAATTTAATGTATATTTAACGAATAGTATTCATTTGAATTGATTATTAATGTTAAATATTTGTTGTATGCTTTTCCTTCAGATTGTTTTAATTAATTGTTTGTATCAAATAAACGCAAATATGCATGTTCTTATAATAAGCAAAATATTAATGAATGATTTTTTTAAAAACGTATATTCGTTTTCTCGGTTTAAGTATGAATAATTAAAAAATCAAGAACAAAGTATTTGATATGTATAAAGTCTGAATGTTCCACTTAACTCAAAATGTCTATATCTGCCACTGATGATCAGTGAGATAAATGTTTGATATAAGTTCTTAGCTAATTTTCTTTTTATTGAAGTATTTTGTCGATAGTATGTTTTAAAATAAGATAACCACGCTACAACAAAGCTATATGAAAACACGAAGGAATTATAAAAAAGAAGTTTAGCATTTTATCTTGGTCTTCCATTACCTTTTACAACTTGTATTATAGGCTTTAGGGAAGGGGGAAAAAAAAAACTTGCACTTGTAGGCTTACAACCACAAACGATTTACAAGATTATAAGAGTAAAATGAAGTCTACGGTTATTAGAGGCAGCTCATGGATTTGGGACCGTAGACAAGAATTCTGAGGCGGGCCTTTCGAAGAATAATTAAAAGAATTTGAACTAATCAAATATACAATAATTATCTCAAATAAAAGGATAATTTATTTCTGAAACTTGAAACCATTGCCTTTTAACACTTTCAACATAACTTCCTTAATGAGTTTATGTTAATAGATATATAGCATTTGATAACAATTAAAATCTAGATTTTATTTAAGTTAAAGTTAATATTTAATTTTAATCACATATTTTATGGATTCATAACTTTTCTACCACACATTTCATCAACTTCTATCAAAACTTACTAAAAATTTGATTTTAATCCCCGTCAAATAGAAGCATAGTTTTTTCCAATGTTTTACATTATTTGAGTAAAGAGAATGATGATGGCGTATGCTTCGTAGAACTCCATAAAATAATATAATGTTCAGCAAGAGTTGAAAATAATTCAAATTACTATTTAAACTTAAAAAATATATTTTAAATAGTATTTTTTTGGAGAATGTGTGGTTAAAAAGTAGGTAAGGTTTTGAATTTACGTATAAAATATTTTATTGAGTAAATGTGTGGTTGAAATTGAGTATGAAAAATAAATTTAAGTAAAGTAAATCAAAGTAAATGCCCCCAAACATGGGCTAAATTAATAGAATAACGACCACGTGAGTACATTTAGAAGGCTTTAGATGCATAACTTGATGATTTGATCACAAATTAGAAAACTAAATTCAATCCCGAAAATTCAAAGAGATAAAATCACTATATTTTGTTTTTAATGTTATAAAATTAACATAAGTATGAATTATCCAAAATGAATATTCATGAAATTCAAATGAAAGAAAATCTATAAACCAACACTTAACAAAAAAAAAAAAAGCATTTATAGTTGAAATTACCGAAATTCCACAATAATGCATTTGGGTAATTACAAAATGCAAATTGTCTTCTCTTTCACATAAGAAGTCAATTTTGTTCTTAAACTTGATACGAGAAAATGATTTTTACTAAACAAGACGAAAAAGTTTAGCACATTTAATCACTTCAATAGTTTTCAATTAGAATGCAAGAAAGGGCTTGTAAATGATTATTATTGATTTCCAAGAAAACGATAGTAGATTAGGCATACACGAATTGGTAGAAAAATGCTTTTCGACAATTGGTTCAATAAGTTATTGTAAATACTATTAGGACTTATATTGTATTAGTAATCTTTAGACAAAATGATTATTATAAAAGAAAAGAATTATTATAAAAGAGTTCTAAAAGTCAAGAAATCTTTTGTGGTGTTTTATAGATGAATTAGAAATATTTAGATTCGAGTATGAAACAAAAAGAAAAAGTCGTCAGATTTATGCTAGCTTGTCAACTAATTGATGCTCGAGCTGAAAAAGCAGAATCGTTGTCATCCAACTATCACTCAAGTGACGCATTTGTCGCTAGCTTGACGCTCGAGCGACGGTGTTATATGTGAAACCCTAGTTTGTAATCTTCAAAAGTTATATCTATCTTATACTATTCAAATATTTCTTATCATAAATACTCAATACCCGGTACGTTTTTTGTGTGTAGTTGATCGTTATTTTACATCTTCATAACATCAATCCAAGATCCAAGTACACATCCTAAACTTTTGATTCTTTAGATCAATCAACTACAAGTTGGAAAAAATATCAAAGTCAAATAATCCAAAACAATAACTTTCTATATATCATCAGGAATGAACATTTTCAATAGCTATAAGAGGTTATTGAAGTTTGAGTGATGTTGGACTAGAAGCATAGGAAGAGTACAATAATAAGATATTTTTGGTAATCCACAGGAGATAGAAAATTCTAGAAGATCGGGAGCATGTGTGAATAAAGCACGTTCCAATGAGTTTTGGAGATTGCGGGAATTAGATCAATAGTCTAGTTGGTTTTCTAGGCTTGATCATACTATAAGTTCTTATTGTCTATAGTGGAAATTACTGGCTTAATCCCAGAGTTTTTACCTAGTTAAGAATTTTCTCTATTAACAAATCTTTTGTTTTTTCATTGCTTTAATTACTATTTTGACAATTCAACATAGGACAAAATTGACTTGATTGACAAAACATTTAGAACAATTAAAAAGTGACTTGTTACTTTTAACTGGTCAGTTTAATTTCATGTTATTTACCTATTAAGTGATTTTATGGCCGAACTAGTAACTTTCAAGTGGTATCAGAGTTTAATAGATATCATTGACCCACAATTTTGTGTAGATGAGTAAATCAGTTTTTAATTCGGGATCTAAGTATGATACGAAAATTCGGGAGGCTTATGAACAGTTATTTGAGGAGAATCTTAAAATTAAAAAAGTAAATAAAGTTGTGTTTAAGAAGATTAACACACTTGAATTAGAAAAAGAGAGCCTTATAGCCAAACTTAAGGAGTCGACTTGATGTTTGAATGAATTAATGGTTGAGAAAAAATCTTTAGATGTTAGTGTTAAATCTTTTACGAGTGGTCTTGAAAATTCAAATGCCCAACTTCAAACTTTTCTAGCGGATCTAAAACAAATGATAATATTATAGGTCTAAACAAACAAGTTGGGAATAGAAGATATTTTGATAGTAATGAAATAAATTCTCATACTACTTCATCTTCTAACAATAAGTTTGTACATGCCTCAAAGCCTAAAGTTCAAAACTTGAAACCTAAAGTTGCTCCTAGGTTCATCCTTATGTGTCACCATTGTGGTAATGTAAGAAAAAAACTTAAGTGTCGCAAGCTATTGATTAGGAACTCAACCAAGAATGTAGGTGTTCGTGGATCGAAATCATCAGTACAACAAGGGTTTCCTTCATCTACGGTTCAAAATTTGAAATCTAAGATTGTTCTTAAATTTATCTCTCTTTGTTTCAATTGTGATAAGTTAAGACACATAAGACCTAGTGTCATAAATTCCTTAATAGAAATAGAAATTAGAATTTCACTAGAATTAGAAATTAAGATTTTGATGGTCGAATTGACTTCCTCACTAATCAAGTGAATCATTTGACTAAGTTAATAACACAGTTGACCCGGAATAAGTCTTCCACTAGACAAGTTTGGGTTAAAAAAAGTGATTTGAAAATTTTTGAAATTGATTCCGATGCTCTTAGAGATAAGGGTGTTTGTGTACTTAACTGATTAAGTGTTTTTGATTCATGCTTATACTTATTGATTTTAATTCATTCATCTTTTATTTTTATTTTTTATTATTTTTTTTATTTTTTTGCTTCCTAAGTAGTTTGATTTTAAAAAAAAAAAAACAAAGAAAGAAATTGAAAAAAAGGAATTTTTTTTTTTTTTACTACAGCAAGATATATGATTTACTTAAACATATGTGTTGTGACCAACTATGAGTTTAATTAATGTGTTGTAACATATTTTTCATTACTTTGTTTAGGTTTATGTGAAGCACTTAGTATAGGTTTCTTCATGTGCCATCTGCAGTGCACATACTATGATTTTGTGAATGGGTCTTGACCACGTGTGTGAGATTTGAGATAGTCTTTATTTGTTGGTAAGATGACCTTGAACATGGATTAATCTTAATTTAGTAGATCTAAGCTTTTGTATATCCTTTTAAATAAGAAAAAAGTTTCATCTTATATTCTTTTTGGAAACATATTTAACTTGAGCAATTAAGTTCGAGGGGTTTTTTTTAACCTGATACCCTATGGTCAACTGACTTGGAGTCATCAGCTCAAAACTCGTTACATGAGACATTTTAGTCGTTTAATGGAGAAGAGTATGCACATAAGATACAAAAAATCGAAAAGAAAAATGATGAGTTTTAAAAAATTAGAAATTATGCGAAAATGTATATATGTTCAAAGTCAGTGAGAGAAAAGCATAATATACATAAAAATTAAGCTTCATTTATAGGTTTTAATATGCATTATTGGTTTGACTTTCATTATTAGGGGAATAAACTTTTTTAACAATGATTTTTAGCATGCCATTTCTCACAAAGTTAAGATTTAAAGTCTTGATCACAAGAAATTAGTGGCACTTTACATACATGGGTCACTTATACAATTTACTACATTTAAACTTAAACTGATTATGTGAAAAAATTTACTGACCATTGATTATATTTGTACATGCTATCAATTTTTTTTATTTATTATTATTGTTATAGTTCCTTTCGTCATTTGTAACAAAAAGGGGAGAGAGATGATGTCATATTAATTTTGGAGAGTTTGCAATAAGGGGGAGATGATATTATTGAGAATTTTGCTTTATTGAATGCTTAACTTTTTTGAGTTTTGATATTTTATGATATTAATGTTTTAGTTAGTGTTTGATTAACATTAGTATTACTTCTCAATCAAACTGGCATACTTATGATAGTCTGTTTCAATTGTTATATTTCTTTTATCACTTGCTTTTACAATTGGTATTTAAATTGTTGATTTTAGGAAATAGGTTTCAAAGAATGCAATAGACAGACATTCTGTTTGAGTTTGATAGATTAGTTTTTTTTTCACATCCTTGATTGGTATTGTATAGTTTTGTCACAGAATATCAAATGGGGAGATTGTTAAGACTTATGTTGTATTGTCAATTCTTTAAATAAAAGATTATAAGAAAATGATTATTATAAAAAGTTTGTAAAAGTCAATGAGCCTTTTGGAAGATTTTATAGATGAATTAGGAGTTTTTGAGTTCGAGTATGGAATAAGGAGAAAGAGTCGCCGAATTTACGTTAGCATGTCGCATAGCTTATGCTCGAGTGGAAAAAGTAGAATCATTGTCGCGCCGACTATTTCTCTAGCAACGCACCTGTTGCTCGCTTGTCGCTAACTTAGCGCTTGAGCGACGTGTTACACGTGAAAACTTATTTTGTGATTTTCAAGTGTTTTATCTATCATATACCACCCAAATATTTCTTATCATAAATACCAAATGTCCAGTACGTTTTTTATAGGTGGTTGATCATTATTTTACATCCTCAAAACATTAATCCAAGAACACATCCAAACATTAAGATTAAACTTTTGATTCTTGGGATCAATCAACCACAAGTTGGAAAAATATCAAAGTCAAATAATTCAAAACACCAACTTCCTAGATATAATAAGGAAGGTATTTTCTCAATAGTTTTCAGGGTTTGCTGAAATTTGAGGGAGGTTAGACCAACAGCACATGAAGAGTACAATAATAAGATATTCTTGGTGATCTACATGAGATAGACAATTCTAGAAGATTGGGAGTAGGTGTGAGTAAAGCATGTTCCAGCGGATCTTGGAGATTGCAAGAATTAGATCAACGGAGTCTAGTAGGTTTTCTAGGCTTGATCATACTATAAGTTTTTGTTGTCTATAGTGAAAATTACTAAATTAATCCCAGAGTTTTTACCCATTTAAGGGTTTTCTTCATTAACAATTCTTTTTTTTACTGCTTTAATTACTATTGTGACAATTTAACATAAGATGAAATTGATTTAATTGACTAGACATTTAGAACAATTAAAAAATGACTTGTTGTTTTTAGTTGGTAAGTTTAATTCCGTGCTATTCACCTATTAGGTGATTTTAGAATCGAACTGATAACTTTTCAAATACTAAGTAGTAATAATAAAGATTTACTTGTAAATTGTAACAATATATGGTCGATTGAGTTTTCAAGAACAAGGAAAAAGTAAAGAAGTAAAAGAGTATTAAATACTGGGATTTTAATATTATTTAATAAAAAATTAGAAAATTAGAAAATATGAAATTCTTAAAAATTTTGTAGGGCATTCCTTGAATACGGGGCCTTGGGTGACCACTTCAATTACCGATACGATTAAGTTGACTTCAACAATTATTACTTACATAACTCATAAGGGTTATGACATGACATTTAAAAGATATAAAAATTTCTAATTTAAGGAGTTAAAGTAATGGGGATTTTTATTTCCCAATCATATTCTTTCGATGTTCTTCCCCCCACACGATTGAAATAGATACCATCACTCCTTGCTTCCCAGTTGCAATAACCACCCAAGCAAGCATTTCCCCATTTTGAATTAAAAACTTCAAATGCTACATTCTTTGAACCCCACCATAGATGGCAGAAAAACAATGTATTTCCAAAATAGTTATCACAAAAATGCCAGTTGAATTCTTGATTTACATGAAGCGTATGATATCCAAGATCATCATCTCTTGATGCACAGTGCAACTGCAATGGGCTAGAGTTGGGTGGCAGTTTATTAAACACATGTACCTCATGACGAACAGTAAAACAAGATGCAGCTATATGGATAGGGCTGCAGCTGGCTAATATCACGAGATATAATAAGGAGATTTGGTTTATCATCCTTGTACAAGTCATGCTAGCTTTCTCTGACTCTTGCAATTATTTATATAAATATTTGATGGTCAAACATCAGTGAATTAATTCATATGATTGTAATCCAAAATGAATTGATGAGATATTATTGTAATCCGAAATGAAATCCAAGTAATAATTAATGTGTATTGAAGAAAATATTTTAGCAATTCCAAATGAATTGACCAAAGAAATTATGAGATTAAGATGAATCGATGAGATATTAAGATATCCAAGTCATAATCTAGATAATAATTAATGTGGATTGAAGAAATATTATAGCATTTCCAAATGCATTGACAAACGAAATTATAAGAATAAAATGAACTGATGAACTTACTTTCAAATTTGTAATGATTTTTATGCGCTAGTACTAATACACATAATTTTTAATCAATTGGAAGTTTACCAAGATTCCACATAGAAGGAATTATATAACACTAACTGCATCTTGGAGAATAGGTATGTGTGAAGTAAATTAAATTCGTTGTAGGCTTGAACAATTAGAAGAAAGAAGAGAAAAATATGTAATAATATCTTGTCCAAAGTTGAGTGGGAACAAGGAAATAGATTGGTTTAAAATAAGATATAATTACATAACTACAAATGTTTGAATCTATATTTTCAAAATTAACAAATTTATGGAATTTTTTTCCAAAAATCAGGTGGTTACATTATGCGACCCCTGATAAAAGTTTATGTTGACGGTCAAATGGGGGTTGAATAGTGGAATTATGATCAAATGATATCGTTATCAGATTATAATTTGTTTTCATAATTATCTCTCGACTCGAGAATGCAATTTCGAATTTTTGGTATAATAAGCCGGAATGAATAAATACATCTTAATTGGTCAAAAATTGACGTAATTAAAACATCTATCGGAGATTGGGTATTGTGAGTCCGGTTAGTTCCCTTTTTTACGATAACATATGTGTGAGACTTAGCTTACTAAAATAAAGTCCAAAAAAATTGTGCAATTGGGAAACCCTAATTGAGCATTATAAATATGCCATTTATGGGCACATTTTCTTAAGATTGTGGTTAGCCACATTTTCTTATTTTCCCAAAAAGTGAGGCACCTAAAAATGAAGATCAAGGGAGATTGTCTAAGGGGGGAAGCTTTGGCTAGAAAGTTGGAGGGTCATTTAAAACTCCTTCATGGTTACTTTCCCTTATGTGAGAGGATTTAAAAATAAAATCCAATCATCTCAATGTGATCTAAGATCTATTATTCATTTTGGTTTAATCTTCAAAGGAAAAATAATTTTCTTATGTTGATTAAATCCGATAACCATAAAATACAACCACCACCACTTGAGTATATTTAGAAGGCTCTAGATATATAACTTGATGATTTGATCACCACTTACAAAACTAAATTCAATCCAAAAAATTCAAAGAGATTAAATCACTATATTTTATTTTTAATCTTATAAAATTAACATAAATAAGAAATATTGAAAATGAAGATTCAAGAAATTCAAATGAAATAAAATATATAAACCAAAACTTATCCAAAAATGAATTTAAAGTTGAAATTACTGAAATTCCGCAATAATGCATTTAGGTAATTAAAAAAATGATAATTGTTTTATTGTTTATATAAGAAGTCAATTTTGTTCTTAAAGTTGATACATTAAATGATTTTTACTAAACAAGACGAAAAAACTTAGCATATTCAATAACTTCATTTGTTTTCAATTAAAATGCATGAAAGGGCTCGTAAATGATAATTATTGATTTTCAAGAAAATGATAGTAGCTTCAACAATTGGTAGAGAAATGCTTTTCGACAATTACTTCGATGAGTTGTTGTAAATATAAGTAGTAATAATAAAGAGTTTGTTAATTGTAATTTGTAATAATATATAGTGTCTTGAGTTATCAAGAACAAGGAAAAAGTAAAGAAGTAAAAGAGTATTGAATACATTTTAATATTATTTAGTAAAAACTAGAAAAAAATATGAAAAATTCTTAAAATTTTTGTAGGGCCTTCATTAAATACGGGACCTTAGATGACCGCTTAAATTAACAATATGATTAAATTGACTTCGACAATTGTAACTTATATAATATAACTCATAAGGGTAATGACATGACATTTAAAAGATACAAAAATTTCTAATTTAAGGAATTAAAGTAATTTGGGGGTTTTTATTTCCAGTCATATTCTTTCTTTGTTTTCCCTCCAAATGATGAAAATAGATACCATCACTCTGCTTTCCAGATGCAAGTACCACTCAAGCAAGCATCTTCCCATGATGAATTAATGTTGTGAATACGAGGATAAATCTATTTGGCACAATATGAAGTAATAACAAACGCGCAAGAACAAAAGAAAATTTGTAGATGAAAAGATAATTCACTAAAATATGGAGAAACAAATACAAAGATATTGAATTTACAATATCATCTAACTTATCTAAATCACAATGAAGAGTTAACTATATATAGGAAATGTTTTAAATCCTAGAAATAAAATTATAGATGGAAATGAAAGCTAAAAAGGGTAAAAAAACACAAAATGGGCCCGAGCTGGACGAATAGCCGCTCGAACGGTGGAGCCGTGCGAACGGAAATGCACCAAGAACTCCTCCATGGTCTATACGTTGACCTCATTAAGTCTGACACGAATTTCAAACTCCCAAATTGAATTTCAGTGAGAATTGAAAAATAGACTTTGAATAACATTCCCAAATGGCATTTTATATAGAATTCGGGTCACACCCTAATTCTAACAAAGTTCACATTGACACAAATTCTATTACAGTGAGCAAAATTTCAAAGATTCTCCACCTGGAGATAGATCTACTGCAGGGAATAAGACTTAACTCTTCAACAAAAATACCAAAAAAAAATTTCCGTCAAAATTCCAACTAGAAAAACTCTCCACCTCTACCACAAAATCTAATTAAGGCAAACTCAATAAGTGAGTATCAATTGAATTCCAAGCACTGGGAGCTGGATTACCTTGGAGACCAAAGTTGTTTGAATTATCTTCACGAACAACAAAAAAATTTCATACGATTTAATAATCTAGTAAACAAGGTAGAAACAAGTTGTGTAATAGAATTATCATACCTAACTGCTTCAATAGAAGGTTCTTGACTAAAATCAATATCTTCAACCATATTCAAAGCAAAAGCAATTAAATCAGCATTCCCGTACCTATGTGGAGGCCTAATATTTTCTCCGGGTCTATCTTAAGCAATTGAATACGATGGTACCGCCAAGGCCGGCCCAGAGAATTTAGAGGCCCTAAGCGACTAATTATTATGAGGCCTTTCAACATAATCATTTTTTCATAAGTGTAGCAAAATTTAAATAGTTAAATAATTAACACTTTTATATTAAAAAGAAAACTTTATATAATTCAAAAAATAGAGTAGCAAATTAAAACTTCTCTCACAACTCGAGAGATTAGGCTAGCATAAGATTTAACCTTCACATATTTTGAGATGTAAAATCAGTAATCAAACTACTAAAATCAAAATTTTCCAACATATCTTTTTCAATAGAAATCATAGCTAATCCATTTAATCGTTCTTG
>CAIGRP010077366.1:0-32248 GCA_903798385.1 Fraxinus cuspidata
GTTGTGGAGCAGGGAGTAATAAAACATAGAATTAAGCTAAAACGACATACTATTTACTTCCATACTCTTAACCCCTTTCATTGTTATCACTTTTAGTCTTTCAAATTAAATAGTGAGAAAGCGTGTATGTGTATGGCATGTTAGCATACTTCTTTTGTTCATATAACGTGCCTGCTTGTCAAATATAAAGGGCATTAAACGCTTTCACTGCAGGCCCTTTGATTGATATAATCCTTAGAACAGAAATTACAGGTCTAGGGCCTCACCCACCTACATTCCCATTTTTTTTTATATTTGATGCATTAAGAACTGTTCTGTGAACTTGAAAATATATAGCTTAATCATGTGGAAGAATATACCAGATCAGAATTGACAGTTAAAAGCATATCTTGTCTGTTATGTCATTTTGGCAATATAATTGCTGCAACTAATTAGCATAATATTGGAGTTTTAAAGATCAATATGATTTCCGCACCTAATTTGCATAATTTGAGATATGATGATATACTAACCAGGGATTGCAAATAATGATAATGAACCAGAGAAAGGTATGGCGTCCTTCACGTTAAAGATGGAGCTGTAACGCAACAGAAGGCAATAAAGTTCCTCAACTAAAAAGTTCAGCTTTAACTAAAGTTGAAAATATCATGAATAGCTCTTGCTTATTCTGCAGAAAGGTAGTGGGAAAAATCAATTTCAAATTTTGCCATCTTTAGGAATGTTACAAGAAATATATCTGAAGGGATACCGGGAAAGAATTTTTCTCCCTAAAGCTTCTCCCCTTCTTTCTCGCTGCCTGTGTCTCCATTGTCTCATTCATTAGGAGAAACCCAACACATCTAAACACCTACCCCACACATGAAGTCCAGCAATGTGACAAGTTATGTGACCAGTGCCATTCAGTGTCAGATATATCACATATAAGTTCGATCAGTAGAGGAAGATTGAGACTGCTAACTATGCATCAGTGAGTGACATGGAAGGAGTAGAAATCATTTATCAGCACATCCCCTGCTTGTTTTTTTTTTTCTAAATAATGAACACGAACTAAGACAAGCTAAAACGAACATTGATACACCAGTATTTCTTATATTTCTTATATCTGGAGAAGAGAAAGGTGTCAAAAATTGGTACACCAATATTTGGGGTTCTTCTTTTCCAGGCTTCATCCATTTAGACGTCGTGAATTAATTTAGAAATTCGGAGATGCACCTGCTTCTTCCCCTAATCCAGCACCTTCAATTCCAATAGCTCCTGATGTTCAACGTCCTGTTAGACCTCCATTATCTCCGTGAGGCACGGAGGCACGCCGAGTACCTCCATTTCTCACGGAGACACGGAGGCACGATGTGTGACTCCGTGCCTCACGGAGACACGCCATGTCTCTCCCCGCACGGAGACACGGTGGTGTCTTTCTTCCTACTAAACTGATTCAATTATATTAGATATTTAGTTTCTTTCATTTACTGTTGAGAAATGAAACCATGAATCAAATACAGCTTAGAATGAGCAAAGAGAAAGGAAATCAGCGTCAAGAGGAAGAAGCAGTCTAGAGGAAGAAGTAATGCAGAAGACAAGCCAGATATAGCAAGACCGAAAGCTAAAGAGAAAAGAGGAAGAAACGACGTCGTTTCGGTTGACGATGGGAGAATTCAACGCGTGTACAAAAAACACTCGCTCTTTTATATAGTTAGGAAAAAATGTGCATTTGAATGANAGCAAAGAGAAAGGAAATCAGCGTCAAGAGGAAGAAGCAGTCTAGAGGAAGAAGTAATGCAGAAGACAAGCCAGATATAGCAAGACCGAAAGCTAAAGAGAAAAGAGGAAGAAACGACGTCGTTTCGGTTGACGATGGGAGAATTCAACGCGTGTACAAAAAACACTCGCTCTTTTATATAGTTAGGAAAAAATGTGCATTTGAATGATAAATAGCCTGATTTTTAATTTCTATTAGGTTTTTAGCAGGCCAGATAAGGTCCAAGTATAAATCAAGGGGTCACAGGTAGATTTAACCCGCGCTGGAGAATCAAGGTGTCTACTTATATTTGTGAGATCTTCGAGTCTTGACTGGTTGAGGTTTTTTAGAATAAATTTTGTAAAAAGTATTTTCGTAATTTGTTAAAAGTAGATATTTTTTTTATAAAATCACATGTGAAATTACTTTATTAAAAAAATGTAATTAAAAATAATTTTGAAAAGAATAAATAAATGGGAATAGGGGCTGAATGTTTTTTTTTTTTTTTTTTAAATTCTAGTTTACATTTAGCTCTGTTGGGCAATCACTTATTAGAACTCATTTTTAAAGATATTTTTTTTTTTTTTTTGTCAATCACATGTTATGAGATCCACAACTTTTTAATCACACATTTCATTAAATTTTATCAAAATTTACTAAAAAAATATTTTGGCAAAACGAAACGGGCTTAATTTCAATAATACTACCAAGACAACTCATGTGAAGAAAACTACGTTAGAAAACTCAAAAACATGGTATTTGATCTAACTAAAAAGATAAACTTAGTTGCAAGTTTCCCCTCTATAAAGATAAATTACCATTAATTTTGCCATTTGAAAAATAAAAATGTGCTCATTCAATAGCAATTATCAAGATATATCAGAATCCAGTAACCAAGAAATTATATAGTTACAATCACATTCACAGAGACCTCACAGAAGAGGTATCGTACAAAGTTCTGCAAAGAGTTAATGGTCTTTGGTTAAGTACAAAACTAAGAACCAGTTGCTTTCACCCTTAACCTATACAATTTCAAAAAAATTGATGATGTTTGCACTGTTTATCCTTTTCTTGTTGCCAATGTTTTGGTATGAGATGATTTGCCAATTTTGTTGTAGTCACTCTCTTTTACCCTCTTCTGTTTCTTCTTCTGGATCGGATGTCTCGATGTCATCCTTCCCGTCTTGCTTCACTAAACTGATACCTTTAGGAGTTTCTCTACATAAGGATTCGGTTTCTTCATTGTCCATCTCGTCTCCCTTGCCATCCGAATATGCATAACTGGCAGGAGTTGTAGTAAAATTTAGCCAAAATAGTTCCACGGAATAAAGATAATATTCAGCATAAGTGTAAATAATAAGTGGGTAATAGTTGTGAATGTGTAAATAATATTAATATTTGACTGACTTTAAATCATAAGGAAATTACTGAAACACAAACATACTAAACCTACCGTTGGGAGCTTTGTGATGGAGCCCAGAGATAGCAGATAACACACAGCAAGGCAAATGCAAGGATGTCCCAGAAGGCAGTGATAATCCAGGCACTCTGCCACCTCTCATTGAATGGATCTGTTGCTTTAAAGTAAACCTGCATTAATAAAAGTCACCAATTAATGATTTTCATTTTCATAATGATTGTACGAGAGTTTCAAGAAGTTGGCCATTCAGATTCTCTTTCTTCTCTTTTCCAGTCATTTCTCCTAGGTGCTCCAAAATTAGAAAGAGCTACCCATATTCCCATCACTAACCAATACTCGAGTAACAAAAACTCATAAATAGCATGCATTAGCTCAGGTTCAATTACTTTTCTTAGGCATAAAACATGTTAAGGGACTGAAGGTTTCACCAAAAAATAATTTCTTAGACTAGCAAGAAACTAATGGGTGAGAGCGCATAGTGGGACTTCAAATTGCAAGGCAAAATGGTGATTTGCCCCAATATATCTCTAATTGCAAAATTTCACAAATGGTGGGTATTCTAGCAGCACCTTGGGATGGAATAGACTAGGCCGAGGTTTAAACGAGGGCTTACGGTGGATACCTAGGCACCTAGAGATGTGGAAGCACAATCACGTGGATCGGGAACAATCGAACAACCATAACCAGTATTTCTAGGAATATTGAAATCTAATGCTACCAGTAATTGTAATAACCGACCCAAATATGTCTTTCTATATACAGAGATTATCGTTAGTATACCTTAAAAAAAAAAACGATATTTTCGCAAAAGTAATGGTTTATTCTTTAAATGATTGATAGCACTAAGATTTTATAAAGATGAGATGTCTAGATCCTAAATAGAGAAGAAATAAGAAGGGAGAATTTTAAAAAGAATGCGTACCCAACTCTAATCCTCTCTTTTTCATTAGATAGCTTATCGCAAAAAGAAAAACACATATTTCCTTCATAAAACATGGAACCACTGAGTCAGATATGGTTCATTTACTTTTTCTAATCTTAAAATTAAAACAGTAAAACTCTATACTGTAGTTATAATCGTGCAGATGTTGAATAAAGAAGCCAGGAGATAATGAAAAATGTCCCGAAAAGAAAATATCAACTTGAAATGTGTTTCATTCATGGAGTATTTACCTCGTATCCTATCCACACAACTGATGCAATAACTGTAACTGCTAATGCATTTGAAAATTTTCTGTAAATATCCAATTTAATAGAACTCCTTTTAGCCTGAAAAAGAAAAAAATTATAGTCAGAACATGAGATGTGCTGAGTGCTGGATTAATCAGGGAAAAATCGAGATTTCATAACTAAATACCACAGTGAAGCTAAATAAGACTTTAAACTGAAAGTGATACATGGTACCTGTAGTTGCTCTAGTGTCTTTGACAGAGAAGTGAAAATCCACAAGATCAAAAAGGCATCCAAAAATGCAACAGGAAGTACCAGAAAAACTCTTGCTCGCCCTGCTATGTCATTTATAGTTCCCACATACTCGGTGATGTTGAGCAGTTCTGATGCTAGGAAATAAGTTATTCCGAGGAGCAGCACCTTTGTTGTAAGACCACCAAGGGTTGGACGGACAACACCATAGCCCATTGCCACAGAAAGAATAAGAAGGCGAGAAACAGTTTTTCTTATAGCTCCAATTGTCACAACCCAGGTGGTGATTCCCACTGGCCTTGTTCCCGTGTTGTTAAAGTATGCATAGTCTAGGTACCAGAAAGTCATCTCCAACAACCCAAGAGCCATAACGGAAGTAATGCAGTGCTGTAGTAGTAAAACATCGTTCCAATGTTTCCCATACTGAAAGAACCAGATGAGACTGAGGATAGCATACCCGATGGACATAAATACATAAAATTTCATGAGGGGGGCCATTCTCCCAGGTAAATAGCCATCAGGATTTTTCCACACCGTCCTTCCCGTCACCCTCATTCCCTTCAGTTTCGGATCACATGTGATAAAGAATAAGTTGTACATCCCAGTCCTTTTTATGTTAACTTCCTTATTCTTTTTCATATGGGTGGATAACATTTTTCCTCTAAAATGAACATTCACAACAACTGGCCAGTTATTATCAGCTGGCGAAGATGATCTGATAACTTCTCCTTCTTTGCAACCTTCCAGCTTGGCAAGATCAGAGGTGCAACAAATAGACTTCTGTCCACCATAAGCAGATCCACCAATATTCTCACGATCAGCAGCCTCAAATATTATAACCTGAACCAACCCACTGCTGTAAGCCATATTTGGGTGCTGATCAGCAACTTCTTTACTCCTCCAAAATGTGATGTTCTCGAATCTAGATTAATTTGAACATTTCAGTTTATGTAACTAACGAGGATAACAATATCATAATTGAGTAAAATAAGTCATGCTTGCAGTGCTTTCATTTTCCTATCGAAAACAAAAGAGAAAGAAAAGTAAAGTATTGCTCAGATTTAGTATATTTGTTGGATATTGGTTGCTAGCCAGAATAAATAAGTGCTTGTAAGTTTCCAAGATAAAGAAGTTGTGCATTTCAGAAGATAAAATATGTAATCCAATTTGCATAGATTCGACCATAGGGGGCAATCCAATCCAAGCTCCCAATCTTTAGATTCAACAAAAATGAAGAGAAAACTCAAGCGTAAGCAATCTATTCAACCCACCAATTATTCAGCTCAACCACCGACAGCCAGATTCAAAAATTTAGCTCACTACCACTGACCAGCTTATTTCAGTTTAGCGTCCTGAATTTTAGAAATCTAGTAATGACAACGAAGCGTGTGAAAGCATCTAACACATTTCGTTTCCCCTCCTCAATTTTCCCGACAACCAAAAATAAAGCTCGTAAAATTCGAATAATGCAGAAAAGTGTGAGGATAGATCTGATTAAATGTCATTAACTAAATAATAACTGCGCGTGATAGAAATGAGTCTAACATGTAAATGTCAAACACATATACATCTCAAAGACTGTAATTACCGAATGTAAGAGCGA
This sequence comes from Fraxinus cuspidata, assembly GCA_903798385.1. Classification (NCBI taxonomy): domain Eukaryota; kingdom Viridiplantae; phylum Streptophyta; class Magnoliopsida; order Lamiales; family Oleaceae; genus Fraxinus; species Fraxinus cuspidata. Next base: position 6,181 of record CAIGRP010077366.1, read on the forward strand.
CTATCACGCGAAGCGGCGACGCCTTCACTGCCGCCGGAGAGCAAATAAGCAGTGCCGACTTCTTTGACTTGATCTCGATCATAGATGTGGATTGAGGCATCAGCTGATCTAAGAGCTGATATTAATAATATTACTGAAAATAGCAATACGAGAATGGCGCATTGATTTGAAGTGCTGCTCGCGAAACCCATGGGTGCGCGAGACAAACGCGAAATCCCTATTTTCGAGAGAGAGAAAGAGGTAGATCGGAGAATTTGGTGGAGCAAAGAGTGGGTGACAGGTAGAGTAAACTAGAAATCAAGCAAGCGACAGAGATGGTCTCGGCAAGAGGGATACGTTACCACTCGCCTATTAAACCGTGGGATTGTTGATTTGTTTCGAATTTATCATGTTCGTGTTTTGGCTAAACTTCAAAAAATTAAAATAAGATTTACTTTTAAGTAAGTGTTTAATTTTTTTATTGAGTGAATTATATCAGCGGTCATTCAACTTTCACATAACTGTAATTAGATCATTGAACTCCAATTTTAGCAACAGTCACCAAAGTTTAATTTAATTGCAATTAAGTCACTCAATTTGGATTTTGTCGGTCTACTTTATAGAAATGCTTAGCTTACCGTTAAATTAACGTTTGCTGATGTGGCCATCGACATGGACTCGCCACATGAGCCATTTTATTAGAAGAAATATGATTTTACCCTTTACTTTAAAATAGACAAATAATTAATAATAATAACAATAAATAAAATGAAAAAATACAATGTCTTCATCTTCACTCAGCCCCCCACCATCATCAACATCATCTTTCCACCCCCAAAAACCTAAAATTCAGTCATCCCCGATATCCAACCACCACCCATTTTAAAATTCTTACTTCATTGTGCTCTGGTTACCATTCTTTGTCCTACGACCTAATCTCTCCAATAAATGACATTTATATGAAACAATTACTTCTATTAGAAGAGCGAACACGAAACAAAATATCCTGACAACATTGAGTTAGTAAAAGAACCATATGATTAAACACTGGAGATATGACTGATTTCACTTCCCTTCGGATCTATACATATTCTTGCACCTCCTATTGAATGGGCACATTTCTTGCACAGCTGCACAATCTCTATGCACCCTTGCCTAAATGCGACAATCAAAAGCACATTCATACCACACCAACATTCTGCCTTTTTGTAAGCGCTCCCACTTCATGCACGTCCGCACCAAGGCATTGACAAAAGGTAAGGCCACCATAATAAACACAGGGCAATCATAAAACACCACCCGTTAAAAGGTCGAAACCACGCATTTGCCAAAAATCACCTCAAACCAACAACTAGGGAATGAGGGATGAATGTTGAATATTAAAGAAAATCACCGTTCTTGTTGTCGAACATCATCATAAGAATTCATGCCCAATCTTGTCCCTGCGACCCTCGAGCTCCTCCCTTTGTTGAGGGACTTAAGTTATGATGGGTTTCACTTGTCCTTCTAACGTACACACACTTGACGGGGGGATGTGGTGGTACATTTCACGCGTCCCCTTGTGCCTCACCAAGCAACTTCCTGTCTTTTTCTTTTTTTTTCGAATGAACGAGTTTGCTCAATAATATATATTTTCTTCCTCTTTACTTTTCAATTTGCTTTTCACTTTTAAGTGTCCTACTGTTTGGATAGCGGGCATTGCACAAATGACACGATCCCAAATATACTGTACACTTCACAAACAATTACGCTCCTCACACAAATTTATAAACCCCAATTTCCCTTAAATTTGATTTGATTTACCGTGGATCATCCATCCGACCGCTTTATAAAAGACCAGGACTTGTTCTCCGGCAGGCAGCGGCCCGGAAGGATAAACATACGGCGGCGGTAGCTCAGAAAGCCAGATGAGGACCAGACCAACAGCCGTGTTCATGGCCTTTGGCACCAAAGGCGACGTATTTCCCATCGCTGTAACTCTCTCCCTCTATTTCTACTCCTCATACTTGTTGATTACACGTATATATAGGGGAGAAATACGAGCGAGTTACTTCCCCTACCCTCCGATATACCATTTGTCTTTCTATTTCCCATAGAGATCGTTTATGTAATAATTACAAGATGTTATTTTTATTAATTGCATATGCAGGCTATAGCTGCTGCGTTTGCTTCTGATCAGCATCAGTATGACGTTGCACTCATAACCCATTCAGCACACGAGGTTAGCATACTGTTAATAATAATTGTAAACTGATTGTTTCGGCCTGTAGGATAAAATATTATTTTTATGAAATGCAACATGATTTATAATAGCCCATAATCACTGGTCAAATGTATCTGCTGTAATTGCATGGTGGAATTTTGCAATCTCGTCACATGCAATTGAGCTTTGTTTTAACCAGTTTTACAAGACATACAACTGATTGAACATGGTACTTTTACCCAAGAATATGGCACAGATTTGATTCTGTGGAAAGGCAGGCATGGAGCAAATATTGTGTAAAGGAACTTATTTCTGTAGACTTTTCGGTTTCTGTGAAAATGGTTTGGGATCCCTCACATTATTTAAATGCTAGTTGCTATGCTTCAACACTATGTAAATGCTGAAACAATGAGGAAAAGCACATGAAATAAAAAAAATTCTCAGGATTAGATCTCCATGGTTTATCATAAATTTGTTGTTTTGCTCTTTCTGAAACAAGACACTGCCCTAGTAGCAATTTCCCATAATGACCTTATGACTGCAAATTCAGTTTGAAGGAAGTTCCATATTGGTGTCCGTTTTCCAGAACTGTTTAATTTTGTTTAATATATCTGTAGAAGTTCAGTTCATGTTTTATCTTTGCTATTTGGAATTCCATCAACATTCACCCATAACGACCACACTTTTTTTTTGACAGAAACTGGGAGTGCAGTTGGGAGCAAAGAGAGTTGCATATTTTCCAGTTTCATCACCACCAGTTCTATCTCCTTATCAAGATAGTGATAATGCAGGTCTTGAGAGCTGATTTTTCTCTAGCTACAACTAGCAAGTAATGGAAAGCAAGTTTCCATCTGCAGTTTTAAAAACAATGAACATGTTATGACATTACCATCTAAAATTGCTTCTGTTTTCTAGGCTCCACAAAGGTATCCTTTTCTCTACAGAAGGAGGAAATCACTAGAAAACAAAGAAAGGAATGTGTTTCGATCGTTGAAAGGATATTTGGAGAGAGCCCAAGCTTGGAGGGCGATGTTATCATTATAAATTTCTTTGCTCTGGTACATTTAGGAAAAAGGTTCTACACTGTTGAAGGTTTCATATATTTTTTTTAATCTTAAAATACAAACCAAAAGTCCAAAGGAAATTCAAGTACTCTGCAGCCTTTGATCATTAAGTCATGGAGAAAAGAATTTTGGAATTTCTCAATAATTGGGAAAGAAAGAGACCAATCTTTTTAATGGTCTGCTCCAAAAATTTTAGACTGAAGTCATGAGCACATGTATGGACTTACAGAATAAGGCTTAAATTTAGTCTCTGAATTTTATAAAGGTCTGTCATCCCCCATCCTGCTGTTTCTAAAGAGTTTTAACACAAAAGAAATTGTATTTTATTCATTAAGACACACGTTAATTTAATTGCTTGGCGGAGACACGGATACTCTTCTTATTCTATTTCGCTCAAAGAGAGCACCATGGCCCATAATACTAGCACTCACTCTCCTCCTATCACTTATTCTCTCTCTTTGGCCCACTATCTCAGTATCTCTCCATTCACGCATACACTCAATCCTACATTTATAGGTGGTGAAGTAGGTGCAGTAACTAACTTTGTTAGTCAAGATACTATTAGTATGTATTAAAAAATTGTAGCTAGCATATTCATTTATGGTGATAAAGGAACAAAACATAAACCATTCTTGGAGCTTCGGCAGCTACCAAAAATTCTAGAATTAGGAGAATTAAATAGTTTTTCTTCTTAAGTCGGTGCTGCATCTTCAATTTTTAATCCTTAATGACTCGTGTTGGCTGGTTGAAGCTAGTTGGTTAGTTGATGCAACTTCTATTGTCCAAAACAATTAAAGGAAACACCATTTGATGAAATGAGTTCTCCCGAAAACAGTAGATCAAAACTATGGTTGGGAAATTTTCCCTGCTTTTGATAACTAAATGTCTAAAAGTGATGCATAAAAATTTAGTTACAAGGGTATATTACCTGAATAAGTTTGTCTTTGCTTTCTGGTTCAGGAAGGTTGGAGTCTTGCAGAACTTTTTCGTGTTCGCTGTGTTGTTGCTGCTCCTTATGTTGTTCCTTACAGGTGTTGCAAACCTTTCATTTTATATTTCCGAAGTCTATTTACTCGTCATTCCTTTCATATTAAAGCCATCACAATGATTATCCTTGTTTCCTATCAGCAACAATACAATCAAGTTCTATAAACTTTGATTTAGGTTCTTTGAAGGTACAATTCCTTCTGAACATCTATGCTTTGTCTTATGAGTTTAGCCTGTATTTGGTTTCAGTTGCTTGTACAATTTTTATGAGATCTGAAGACAGCTCTTGGTAAACAGAGTGCTATTCTTCTTGGGTTCTTTGAAAGAGAACTTAATGCCTAAATGATGACTGGATAGAGCCTGATTAGGTGCTGTCTTTTCTGCTTTTTTTAGGAACTCTTTTAGGTAACCATATTTTCATAAAACCGAAGAATGTACCGCTCTTGGCCTTTGGCACATTTAATCAATAGCTTTTTCTATATGAAATCTATTAACCTTTACTTTCTGGGTAACTAGTCATATGGAGTATACAGTTCTAAAAATTCATTGTTCACGAAACAAAGTTACAAATAATGTGGCGGATAATTTTTTGGGCAAACTACATGAACCTCCATTGAGATCATGACAATTATAAGAAACACTCCCACTTGTTTTAAATATTACAGAAACCTTCCATATTAGTATTTCCCATTTTGCCATGTTCTCTTATGCTAAATATAAAACTCTATTTGTTTCTTATTTGTCTTTTTTTCATAAATAATTACTATCAATATTTTTGTCAAAATCAATTTTTCTTTTTTTTTTCTTAGAAATGAATAAGATTGATCCAAGATTTTCTATTTAAACAGTATTACATAAATTTAATGATATTCATTTTAGTTAAAAATGATGTTTGGGTGTAAATAAAAAAAATTAAGAAATGAGAAAAAAAGGAGAAAGAGGATACTTAAATATTATCTAATAATAGTTTCAAATTATATTATAAATGCTTAAGGGTAAAATAGGAATTAAAAATTTACTTTTGGCTGACAGTGTGAAATCCGTCACAGAAAACAAACTTAAAGAGAGGTTTTTGTAATTTTTAAATCATAATGGGGGTGTCTCTGTAATTGTCATAAACCTCAGGGGAGGCTATGTAATTTACTCTAAATCTTTTCTAGCCTTTTTTGTTACCTAGGAAAAGAAGGGGGTGTGAGGTGGCTTGTTACCTGGAGCAAGGTAAGCTCTGGGTTGCAAAGGCTATTACTAATGGTTTCAAGAGTCAAATTATTTTAGTTCAGCTTGAGCCAAGGGACAAGTTTTTATGGTTTGATAGGGATGGTTGAGAATTTAAATGTTGGTTTTACTTGTTATTTACATACATGTTTGCAATTAGATCAAACTTTTCCTGGTTAAATTTCGCTAGTAAATTGTACCACGGATATTTTGTTTTAAGATTGCTACTGTATGGGGAACATGGCATAAAATGTGCGAGGTGGTGAAGTTTAGGCTTTTGAACTCCATGATTTCATGGTACTTATTCTTCCACTGTGTAAGATGCCCGAGATTTCATTTTTTTGGAGCAATCTCCGTCTTTCAATAGATTAACTTTCCTAAACCTCATTACCAAGAGAGTGGGGAAGATAGCTATTTGATTATTCCTGATACAGTGAAATGTTGTTTCTTCTCTTCTCCTTAGCATTTTTCTTCCACATATTATGTATTTTATAATAACTTTTCTTTCTATCTAATGCATAAACACACACTTTTACTACACATAAAGACATATTCATACACGTTTTTTCCCTGTTAAGGTACCCTTTTTTTATTGATAGCTTCTTCCCTACCCTTATTTGTCCTTGAGTCCAATGTAATTTATCAAAGGAATTACATTCGTTTATAATGTTAAATTCTTTTTTTATTTCCATGCAACCAGTGCCCCATCCTCTTTTGAATGTCAATTCAGGAAAGAATTTCCTCTTCTGTATAAATATCTTAAAGAAGCTCCAGCAGATATGGTAAGAGATGAGATAACTTTCAATTTGCAAATCGTGCTTCCTTTGTTCTTCTTCATTTTTGGACCATAATGATTCTAACGTGGACAGACTTGTAAAAGCAACATCTCCTCCACCTCATATCTATGTAGAAAGAGATTGGGTGGAGGAGATGTTCTCTGTTTGATGTTTACAACCTGTTGTATCTCATTTATTTTTTTATATCGTAGGTTGGTTGGGAAGATGTTCTCCACTGGATGTGGCCACTTTTTACAGATGATTGGGGATTGTGGAGAAGTCTTGATCTGAAGCTGAGCGCCTGTCCTTTCACGGTTTGTTTTATGGTCCATAAAATGTTTCTTGTGATGTGTTCTTAGATGGAATGGGTAAGGTATTAGTGTTTATTTACTAACTTCATGCCTTTGTATTGCTTGGGCTGTTTGTCTTTGGATCCAGGATCCTGTAACTGGCCTTCCGACTTGGCATGAAAGGCCTTCATCTCCACTGCTATTGTAAGTGTATTCTCCATTAAAAGCCATAATGGAACACTGTAAAATTTTACAAGAAATAGTTTGGGGAAATTTAGAATAATACAATCTTGGCATCCCAAAATTCACTTGAAGAGAGTTCGGTTTTTGTGGTTTTTTAGCGATTCAAAAAATTTCCTCTGAAGTTTGTTTTGGATCTGTGTTTCTTTTTATGATTAGTTGTATAGCTTCATTTTTTGTATCTTTTTTATCTGAAGTTCTGAATACGGCATGAAAAAATATCTTTTAAGAGAGACCAAGTTGTGGTACGTTGGTTGATGTTGAGTGCTGAGCTCTTCTTGATAAATGACATCAGACCAAGCAACTCTCTCTCTCTCTCTCTCTCTCTCTCTCTCTCTCTCTCACACACACACACATTGATTCTCACTCTCTCTTTGTCCTCTCTATCTCACTCTCTTGCTCATTCTTCCTATCTCTATTTTCTTTCTCACTGTACTCAGCAATTCTTTACATGTGTCTTCTGATAAAAGGTTGTGTATTATAATATTTTCTGATCCCTTGCTGCCTTCAATGACAGGTATGGATTTAGCAAAGAAATTGTTGAGTGCCCTGGTAATTTCTAATGTATTTTGTTGTCTTTAATTCCATGATTATAAAGCTAACAGCTTCCCTGATTGTGGTAAATCTTGTTGCCCCTAAGTTGCTGTTTGTGGATTTTGTATTTATTCCTTCAGCGAAATGTATTTTTTAAGATAATTTTTTGAATTTTAGGTTTTATCGCAAATAAATTCATTGTGTGCAAAATGTTATTTGAGATATCTTTGCGCAATAATTTTACTCGGAACAGGAAATCATAGAGTAATTCTTATCATGTGGTTTTCATTCATTGAGGTTTTTCTGGACACGCCTGAATAAAAAATAGTGATTGGGTATGAAAGAAGCTGATTGCTTATTATATCTGCAAAAGATCCACTCAAAATCTTCATGATATCAATGCTGTTTAGTGCAGAACAATGATCAGATTAGGAAATCCTTGCTATAAATCATACACATGCTTGAGTGGAATCAACTCTGTACGGCCTTGTTTGATCAATGGTTGCTGCAATTGTTGTATGTTTTTGGCAATAAAGGAATTTTTTTAGATTGTCAACTGCTAATTGTACAATTGGTACAAAAAGCAATATTTTAACCGTTTAAAGTAAAATTGGGGCAGTCTAAGATCCAGTTCTTCTGTACCATTGCCAAGGCTATGGTTTGCAATATGGTTATTCTAGTTTAGTAGGAGCTAGGATTGCATATACGCATCAACGTTTATATAGGGGTTTTTCTGTGTCTTGATGTAACTCCAAAATCCAGTCGTCGTTTAACTAGTCCGTGGGAGTAGGATTTGTTGATATTAAACAAATTAAAATTCGAGGAGAATATCAAATTGATGCTTTAAAAGTGTCCTGCTCAAAAAGCTAACCTCTGAAAAGATGCCAAAAAATATACAAATTCAGCCAGTTCCAGGTCTTCTCATATAACATATAAATTCACCTTAATCGTGAAGATCTTGTTCTTGTATTTTCACATACATTTTTCTATATAAATCTATTATACATTTACCATTCTTGCCAATCGACTTTCCCGATCAAGGATTCTAAGCTTGTGTTTCAGTTCAATGTAACTATGCACCAGCCATGTGGCGCCATCAGTTTTTGGCTTAATACCAGAATCTGTTTTAAATGATCAAAGAACATTGAAATTGCAGAAAATAGTTAATTACATCAAGTTCGGGTCAAGATTGTAAAATAAGTATTACTCTGGAAAAAGGCTATGAAATTCACATTGTCATAGTTTGATTATCCCTTTATATAACCTACAACCTTTTGTTTCATCCATATACTTGACCAACTGAATCACTGGCTTTGCAAGTATACATGTTTTATTCTTTGCTGTTTATGTGAAAGTTGAATAAAAGAAGATTGTTGCAAATCGATGATTATTTGGATCTCTTGGTATCCAGTACTTGTATTGTAACCTGTCAGCAATCCCAAAGGTGCTAAGATGATCTTGTTTTTAACAATGTTGACTTCGGCTTTCCGTGTTATTGTTTGCATATTCGTTTACCACGTTTTTAATCTATATATGAAGGACAATTTTTTTCTTACCTCATTAGAAAACCAGAAAGCAGTAAAGCACTTGGTTTGCATTCTCCTTCTAAGAAATTTTTTTGTTATCTTTGTTTGTTTCTTTTTCTCTTTTGCAATGCTAATGTTTGGACTGGTATAGGTTACTGGCCATCAAGAGTTCGGGTTTGTGGCTCTTGGTTTCTTCCTGCTGAATGGCAGTTCTCTTGCTTCAGTTGTGCAGATGCTTCATATTTAATTTCTTCAGAGAGGTTGAACATCCAAGCCAAGTCGTGTTCGGCTCACAGCAAGTTACAACATTTTTTGGATTGTTCACCTGAGAAACCTGTTTTCATAAGTCTGAGTTCAGTTGGTAGGTGAGTCCATACGTTATTTGTTTTTTTAACATTCATTTTCACTTTTTTTTGTTTGTTGACTCAATTGTAATTGGACTCTTGAAATGTGCAGCAAACTACGCAATATGAATGCTTTACGTTGTTATGATGCAATCTTATCCTAGTACTGCAGCTGTATTTTTTCTTGGGTGAAGTGTAACATTTACTTTTAAATTGTGTATTGATTTTTTGTAGAATGCTAATAATCACGAGATGCTGAATTTTGGGGATGGACTTTAGTTTAGAATCTTCTGGATTTAGCTGTATAAATATCTGAATGAGTAAATTCCATAAACTCTTACTTTTTTATTCGATTATGTTCAAATTCATATTACAATATGTTTACATGAAATATATATTACTATATATAACAATACCACTTCCCACCATGGGATGCCATTCATATGAATACCCATGCTCAAATTCGTATTAATTGGAGAGTGATTCATCGTTAAGCAAGGGTTATTCTGAATGATAGAACTGTGAATTAGGGCATTTCCTTGTTGCCCTGAATTTGACGAGAGTGATCATGTAACCCAACTGCTAATTCTAAGTTGTTTTTCCTACAACAGTTCCTGATGGGACTTACTGTATGGTCTTGTTCAGTTATATTGGGTGTGATTAAATCATTTTTCATTTTCGAATGCATAGAATGGTAAATGGTTAATTTATCGAGCATCCACTTGTATGCACATATGTAGTTCACTGTTCTTAGTGTTGTATGGTGAATTTTGATCGTGGACAAGGTAGTAGTTTTGGAAATTTAGAAATCTTAAATTTATTATTTTTAACAAAAATGACTTCTTATCTGCAGCATGGGGTTTTTAAGGAACCCTAAAGCATTTCTTCGGGTCCTTGGAGATGTGTTAGATATTACAAGTCGCAGCTTTATTTTGTTATCAGCTGGTTATGAACCTTTAGATGTCACCATCAAAATGTTTGCTGGAAAAGCACCATCAGCTTCAGAACAAGTGCAATCTAGTAAAGATGAAACACTCTTATTCGATGGCCGGCTCCTCTGCTTTTCTGGGTGAGTACTTGCTCAAATTCATGGTTTTACACTTAGGGACCAATATATGGAGTAAATACGAGAGAAAGTGCAGGAGGGAGAGCACCGATAGTTGAGAATTAAATATAGGAGAAGTGAATGTCTTTGGAGTGCATATAAACAAACAATAATTAACTTGATAGAGAATTACATAAAGTGATACCACTAAGAAAAGTTGATAAAAACAAATTTTTTTGTTATAAAATGTTTGTTGAATATAAATACATCGGAGATTTGATTCTTCACCTGCTCTGCGACAGTTAGTCAAATGCGTACTCGACTGCCATCTGGCAAACTGCACATGGCATCAATTGTCTGAAGCATGCTCAATTACCCAAACTGTTTATACAAACACTTGGCAGTTATGCGTTCATTTGTGTATTATAGAAACAGAAATCTAAGTGCCTGTTTGGCATTCATTACTTTATTTTATGGTTCGCTACAAGACCATTTTCAACCACATCACACAATAAAATATTCTACGTGTATACCAAAAACATTTCCCTACTTTTTAACCACACATTCTCCTAAAAATCACTATTCAAAACTTTTTTTACTACCATAATGGTTGTCAGACAGGCTCTAAATTATTCTGCTGCTTTGAGCCTCTTTGGGGTTTTCAAGAGTTAAATTATCTTGTGAGTCACATGAAACATACCTTGATTGCTTTCAAGAAAACACCACAACAAACCTTTGATTACTGATGAGAGAGTTATGAGGTAGAAGATTTTCAAGAAACAAAAATAATTTAAATTTAAACAAAATAAATTCTTCCCTCTTTTACTCTTTTTATATGAATTATGTCTTTTATATTAACATTTAACTCCTGTTTATGGAAACGTCATTTTCCTCGTATTGTATTCTAGACACATGAAATAGTTCGAGATACTGATGAATTGTTCTCTTTTTCTTTTTGGGGTTAGTAATATACCATATAGTTGGCTGTTTCCAAGATGTGCTGCTGCCATCCATCATGGGGGAAGGTAAGGTTTCTTAGGTTTCCTTTGCCTCCCTTTTTAATTGCTGTGGTTCTTCTAAAACATTATATACACTCCCGTGTTTCTATCTCTGCACCAGTGGGTCCACTGCTGCGGCTCTGCAAGCAGGAATTCCTCAGGTTTGATTTGCAACTGAGATGCGTTTCTATTGCTTAGCTTGCTTGTTGTGTCTGGCATCCACCTGGCACTTGGGTGGCAATCCCTGACAGTAGTTGCTCAAAGTTGTGTGAACGGACTACTTCTAAATCCTTGTTACCATAGGAGAATAATTAATGGAAGAACGTTTATTTTAAAAGAGAAAACAAGTACATACTGGTCTCTTAACTATCCATAGACTTCTGAAGTTTCTTTCATAAGCAACAGCTGCAAAATCTAAATACAGAAGAATCTTTGACAGATACTGAATGCAATGCTAGGCAAAGAAAGATTTTCAACGGCTGTCACTTGAGAAAGAAATCTATGCTGCATTGCTCCAAGAATATATTTATATGCATCTCTATTATTGCTGAATCCATTTTTCTGAATAATGGGAAATGAGCGCAATTGTCAAACTATGTATTAATTCCATGGAGTTGTAACCAGTAATATCACCTGCCACACTATTATTGGTCAATGTGCTTCTTGAACAATGCCACCCGAGCCACTTGCTAAAAGATCATTTATGTTGCAGAATCAAATTTATTTTAAGTCCATATATTGATGGCTTCTGCTTCTCTAAGCACTCAATGGACACAGAACTAGTTGTTCTTTGATGGCAGGTAATCTGTCCATTTATGCTGGACCAGTTTTATTGGGCAGAGAGAATGTTTTGGCTCGGTGTGGCACCAGAGCCACTAAACAGTAACCAATTGCTCCCAGATAGAGATGATGACTGCTACATCAAAGAAGCTGCATATATGCTAGCAAAGGTCTTAAACTCTGCATTGTCTTCTAAAGTGAAATTGCACGCTTCAGAGATTGCTAAAAGAATTTCCACTGAGGTATGTTTGTTTTTGCAAATATTCATTCTTCAACGTGGGGAGGATATGCAGTTGGCATTTGAAATGGGGAGGGGGGGGGGGGGGGGTGTGGGGGGGGGGGGGGGGGGGGGGGGGGGGGGGGGGTGGTCGTACTATTTACTCAACAGCCTTCTTTTAACCTGAAGTTTTTTTGGTTGCTCCAATTTCAAAATGCTACTTTCTTTTCAATCAGCAAGAGCTGACTTCTTTGAGTATGTCTGCCCTTTTCCAGGACGGAGTTTCAGAAGCTGTACGGATAATTAAGGAAGAGATAACCGGTACTGATGGTACAAATAGATGCTAAAGGATGATTTTACAATATCTGGTTTAAGGAAATAGATGATCTATGATCCCTGTAGTTGGAATGTCCTTTAGTAACCTTGACCGTGGGTTTGATTGTCTCTTCAAGAACTTGTCTCCGAATAGAAGAATGAAATCTCATCCCATTTATTTTTATTTTTTTCAAAAATTAGACTTGTCTCCCAGTGAGAGCATGTACTCTATAATGTTATATGAAGCGCCAGGATGTTATGTTTAGAAGTTATTAAATCAAATTTTCATTGTATTCAGATGGATGATGAGTTCTTTGGTTATCAATTTTACAACAATACCACTTTTTTCTATTTTCTTTTTCGTATTTTTTCATATTTGATATTCTCTCCGTCCCATTATTTATATAGGCTGATTTTGTTTTTATTCAATGAAATAATATTTTTCATTACATTAATAATTTTTCCATTTTTCTTAACCACATATTCTCCATCAATCTACTATTCCAAAATACATTTTTCCAAAATAATGTTAGTTCAAACATACCCTTAATGTTATTGAAAAAATAATTTTTACTAAAATTTTTTCTAATTTATCCTTATTTAATTTTCAAAAATCAGTAGTAAATTGGATATAACTAAGCAAATTAAATAAAAATATATTAGTAAACGAATAAAAATAAAATATTTTTAATAAAAAAATGACAATACAAATAGGACGAATGGAGTATTAGATTATTATATATGTATGAGGCATTGCTTCTAATTAAAATAAATTGTTTTCACAAATTTACGTAACTATATTTAAATGAATATATATTTTTATAATTTATTTAATTGTATTATACGATTTGACAATAACTATTTCATTTACGAATAATTAAATACGAATGAGTAGATGTAGTTTCTTTAGAATTGAACTAGTCTCAATATTTAAAATAATATATAAAGTTTACTTTGATAGCAATCTACAAATCGTAGTTACATATTCGTAATAATCTAATACCAGGTTAGAGAACAAATTAATTTTTCAATATCAACAATTTTTATTCATTAGCCCCCTTAAAAATTCACGAAATATGGAACGAAAATGGCCCTCAAATTTATAAAATTAATCACATTATGCAATAACAATTTCGAACTAGACCTGGTGGGGTGCGCCAGGCCCATGCAGCAGTGCAACGCTTGGGCGACACTCGAAGGCCCAAGTAGCAAGCTACCTCGATGGGCCCTCCCCCTCAAAAAATTAATTTAATATCGTGTGGGCCAATGACCCACATATCAGATATTAAACTGATAAGAACAGATACTACACTTGATCTTAGCCAAAAGGCCGAGAAAGGTATGCTTAATGAAGTCTTCACCCGGCCCTTTTATAACAAGTTTCTTTAACACTTTTCTTTCCTCTCACCGATGTGGGATAGGAACAGGAACAGCATCTTCTTCTTCCTCTTCCTTCCCCTATATCCCAAACCAACCCAATCTCCCAGATTTGCCAATTCCTTTCGCGTGCTCTTCGTCGATCCGACAGACAAATGTAGCACTCAAACATCAAATTTATTCCCTTCAAAATCAATAAAGTTAAGCTCAAATCTCGATCGCTGCCAAGAATTCTGCAACTTAACGTGTACATCTCAACGTGTGGTTAATAAATTATATTTTCTTCAAGAACAATGCACAAGAAACTCGAATTTAGAAAATAATTAAACAACAGTGGAAGTGAAAAGAATTTACACAACAAAGTGAAAGAAAAAGGCAACGATAGCGTAATTAAGTTTTTCTCAACATAACCCCATTGATAAGAGTTAATATCATTCTTTACATATCTTTGAAAATAGAGAACAGAAAACGAGAAACCAAGACCGCTAATAACCCCAGTCCTCGTCGTCTTAAGTATTCTACCTTTCTGAATTAATTCCCGCCCTCCTTTACGGCCTTTTTCATTTTTCCCCCACCGTCTTTTACAAAAATAAAATTATCGTACAATATTTTGCATAACTGCCTGTGCAAGTCCAGCATACTAATGTTTTCTGCAAGTGCCAAACTTTATTCCGTTTGCTGGTTACAGGAGCAGCGTGCTATGAGCTATTGTGCAACACCATTGTCAGCATAAGGACCGTCATCTTGAACTATTTTCCCGACTGGATTATCTTCAGCCCAGATGGCTGCATCTGAATATCCGAGCTCAAAGAGCTTATCGAGAATATCATCTTCTGCTGGCTCAAGAGCCCAATTAAAGAGCTAGAAAATTGAGCAAAAGAACATCAGGTTTTTATCAGGAAAGTGGAACTAGGAAATCATGTCAAGTGAGGTTGCAAATTACCTCCCTGGGACTTGCACGGTTTTCTGGGTTGCAGTCAGGACTAATTCCAATTCCTTGCAATCCCAAACGACTGGCAGGAAAAGCACAAACTCGTACCTGTAACATTTCAACAGTCTAGATTCACTTAATTGCCTCAAGAATATACCGATGGTATTTCAAGAACGAAAGAAAACATACACCCATAGTTCTGATTGATATATATCATCAACAAATAAAGCCAACCAAGATTATAGCTGAGTCATGACCAAAATTAATATACAACTCACATTTCCAATACAACTGGACTCTACAGGCTACACAAATTCAGCTTCTTATAATCAGAAAATAAACTATACGACATAATTGTTACAGTTTCAATAAAAAAGAGAAAGGCAATACCGTTTGTGCAGCTGAAGTTGGCGGCATGAACAATGTCAGACCCCCATCTATACAAAGTCGATTGCGGAACATTGTTGCTGGCCTTGGTGCAAGATATCTGTAATAAACTACACTTATAGTTCAACTTCCAAATCTAGCCTAGTAGCTAATGCAGAAATAGAAAATGTGTACCCTGGAATAAAGGAAGAAGTAAAGACTGCATTAATGAGATCTTCTTTAGAATCAAACTCATCAACCAATAAGCCCCTTGGCCTCCACAGAATCTGAGTTACAGCAACTGAGATAAAACCACATAATAAAATCAAAACCTCATTTCTAGAAGCCACTGAAAAGCACTTTGGTACATCAAAATTAGTGCCCAAATTACATGAGCAGGTGGTGATAAGATTAGAAAAATAAAGTGTTTAAGCTGTGTCTCAGGAGGACTATGGCAGCACTCTTTAGGAGGAAACAAAATTTTCTCCAAATTAACTACACTTCAGTGGCCATTATACATTGTAGATTGCAACTGTGAACTGTAGCATGTGCGTGTGCTGGAGGGAAGTAACAATACTAACCACGAACCCTTCCACTGGACCGGATATGAGCATCATCTGGCAGAAATTTCTCCAGAACATCCCGAAGAACAGCCTGTGCATTGAAACATTTTCCATATTAAATACTTGGATTTTACAGTGAGATAAAATAGGATATTGGGTAATTTCTCTTAGCCCTCATATTCTATTTTAATCCCTCTATGCTTAAACCAAAGGACTATTTGTACTATTCATTCTTATTCAATTCCAGATCACCACTGCACTCTGCAATCCACCCGAGGAGAATGATAAGATATACTAGTTCAGCTCACCGATTTAACATACTAAATACTGGCATTTTAAACAAAAACAAAACCAAGCAAAACAGCAGGAGGGGAAAAGGAGATTCTTAAGCCTTGCCACCAATGATCACTTATTTATTAGCTATTAGAACCATTTATTTCATTCATATTGAAGGTTGTCCTTTTTTTTTCTTCAAAATTTCGTCTCTAGCTATACTGATGAAGTTTAAAAATAGTGTTGTCCTGTTTTATCTAATTAACCTCACACCCATTAAACGTAGCACATGCACATACCCCGAGGCGAAACGCAGTTCCTCGAAGTCGACAATCTTCAGCCAGCACTTTGGTAGCTTCTAAGGCTTCCTGCATACTGGCTCCAGATGCAATCACAGCACAGACAATAGCACCAGCAGATGAACCGGCTAATGGTGTTGTCTCCTGTGTCAGACACAAATACTGAAGTAAAAAAACTAACTATTATTTCTGCATCAGAAATGCCCAGTAATATGGAAAGGTCCCTCTCTAAAAATATAGAAGGAAAGGGCCTTCTGTAGGAGAAGAATACTGGAAAAAGATAAGTTTCTTGTCATCTATATTCAGAACTACTACATATATATAATCATATCTCACATTGCAAACAGTAAAAACCCTGAAGAAATTCCGCAGCCTAATCTGGCATTCAAAAGAACTATTTCCGATCACCAAAACATACCAGTGATATACATTGGCAAGAATTTCCAACATATAAGCATGGAAATACCAGCAAAGCAATTATAAGCCAAAACCAACAAGGTTTTTTAATCAGTCAATCAAATATTGAAGTTTTGATCTTTCGTTGGGGGTATCTCAGATGCTGCAAGACTGCAAGCGCAATACCTTAACCAGTTCTTCAGAATGTCAAGATCAATGCTCTCACTACGAAGCTTCAATTCTACACGAAATTATTGTGTAAAAGGGAGAAAGATTGTCAGTATAAAGTACTCTAAATTGTCAATGCTGGATTATCTTACTTCTCCCAGTAATGGTCATTCGATTGGTTCAGATTCCATTTCATTCACCATCAAGAAACAGAATTCATTGCTAATAAAATTCTCGACAAATTTTAGTATTTACACGAAAATTTGATAACAGTACAACATATTGCTCAGTCAATAAATAAATACAGGCATATAAATTATTGTCAGAAAAGGCCAAAAATGAGAAGAATTGAATCGAATTACCTTGATATAACCCTTCTCAATTAGAAAATTGGCCACGCCAAGGTGATACGGAAACAAAAGCCCGGCAGCTGAGAAACTGAATCCGGGACTAGTAACCGCCTTGCGCCGCTGCTCAGCCTCCACATCCTTAACCCTCTGCTCCCACACCACCTCTGGCTGCACGGGATCCTTCACCACAGTGGCAATCCTCTCCTTCCTCCTTCCCTTCCACCACCACTCCCCCTCTTCCTCCGCGAACATCTCCACCGCCGGCACCTCCCTCCCTTCTCCATTAATCGATTTTCCACCGCCCCTTATCAGAATACGCGACGCAATGCCAAGGAAGAGCTCCCCGGTGGCGACAGAAAATGACTTCTTATCTTGCTGTGGCCCCGGTGGCGGTGGTGGAATGCTGGTGTTTTGGTGTTGAGGTGGGGTGGCTTTTGTAGAGAAAGAGAGGGTGCGGAGTGGGAGTATGTTTCCGGCGGTGGAAGTGGTGGTGGCGTTTGCGTGGCGGTGAGGGTGGATGAAGAGGGGGGAAAGCGAAGAGACCGCCATAATTGGGGAAGGTGAAAAGGGGATGATCTGCTTAAAAGTGGTCTTCAAATACATAGTAATCAACGTCTTTCGTCGCTAGAATCTGTACGATTTGGATTTCGGATTTTTCTTCATTTGCCTGTCATTATTTCTAAACTATTTTTCTCAAATTCATTTTTACGTACTTTCAGAGTCAAATATTTTATACATAAATTCAAAAAACAAATTCTTACTTTTCAATCATATATTTTTCAAAAATTTACTATTATAAAATTCATTTTCAGTGGACAATGGTAGACAAACGGGGCATAATGTTATAACTTCACCTTTTGTGTTCATTCAGGATGTTTCAAGATGATTTTTTGTTGTTTTTTTTTCATGTATTTGATTTTTATTATTTGTGGTATTCTTAGTTCTTACAACCATAAACTAGATTTTCCTCCTTATACTGGAAAATATTTTTTCTTGAAAACCGAATCATATAAAACCGAATTTGTGGGATGGTGTTTGGTCGCGGGTAGTGGTGAACTAGGAATGGGTGGAGTGGGAGGAGAAGATTTTTTTTTTAAAAAAAATCCTTTTTTAATGTGTATATTTGTACTGAAGAAAATTTATGGGGCTTCATCTGCAAATTTGTCTTATTTTTTACTATTTTATTGCTTCCTTTTATGTTTATTTAAACCGAAATTGAGAGGTTGTGATATATTTTATGCTAAGAGAAAAGGTTGAGGGTGGATTAATTTCTGCATCTTCAAAGAATTTGAATCCAAAAGTGTCTTAGCCGACATCTTTGATTCATGCAGCTACTTGTAATTTTGAGGTAGAAGGAAAACTAAATTGGAAATATTTCTGGTGTCAACTCTCAAGAATGAATAAAAACATAATCTAGAAAGAAATATAATACTGAAAATAGATCAATCAAGTCCGATGAGTTTGCCCGGAAAGAAACTTTAACACACAATTACGAGGAACAATCGAAAGCCATTTTCCATAGGAATTTGAAGGTCACAAAATGAGAAGAAAACTAAAGACAATAAAGCAGAAATTCGCAGAGGAACTGTTTTGCGTGAAGGGGTAAAATAATAAGAAAGTTCAATCATATTCCGAACAATTATTGGTGTTACATCAGATACCTAAGTTGGGAAGCAATGCGGTAACAAATGAATTTGCCAAGTATCAGTAGTCATACACGCTGTTTGTCCTGTGATCCCGTGGCAAGACTTCCTTAAGATGTATCATCAAATACTATGTCTGGATCGTCTTCTACTCGAGGGCGTGTCTGCGCAGGAGCTATATCGCTACAAAATTGAAGAGTTGATTTCAATTGAATAAATATAACCTGGCTCAACTTGTTGCCACCTTTTTCCTCACAATTCTCTTCCTCCGAGCCTTGAGGGGAGGGGCTTCACCATCGGTTGTAGAGTCACTTTGTCCTTGTTTAAGTCCAAGAAGACCAAGCCCAGAAACAATAGTGTTCTTGGATATGAACCACTTTGAAGAAGACTGATTGACTCCATCAGCTGGTCTATTGTAAGCCTTCTTCAAGAGATCGTCCGAATGAGCCAACGGATCAAGCTCCACCCCGAGCCAAGCCAACCTTGATGTTTCTCCTAGTTGAACATTCAGTGCCCTGCATGCATTTGACTCAGAATTTCTTATGTGCAAAATGCAATAGGAAAGACGGGTAGATTCTAAAATTACTGGTTTCGTATCAACGACTCCAAATTTCTCTAGCCGAGGGACAAAAGGGCATGGGAAATTATCAAAAGCATAGGCAATATATTTGATCTTCACCATTTAAATAAAGCATGCTATGAGAAAAGAACAGGTAAACCAACTAAATGAAATCACTGGTGAACGGTTTAAATGACAAAATGCTTCATCATGGAACGTGAAAAATCCCAAATGCAGCCTACACAGATCAAATACCAAGAAAACATACCTCAGGGCTGTGCTAAAGAAAAGAGTTACTCCAATAACATCAAAGTAGCTGATAACTGCTCTGTCAAAACCACACAGCATTTGATATCGTAAATTTGCGTATAAGCCAAGGAAAGCTCCATAACCAAGCGCATTGGTGCTCACAGACGGAATGGTCACAGATATCCTACAAAACCAACAGTTTCCAGATTACATAGTAAATGTGTTGGCAAGAATATTACATGTATTGTTTACCAAACAAATTTTACCTTCCCTCCTTTTTATGGGCAACTAGGTTGGACACAGCACCCTGTGCAGCTCCGGCAATGAATCCCACCATACACAACTCTGCAGCTTTGTAGAAAAAAGAATGAAGTCTCTTCTGGAAGTCAAATTCTCTAAGTGGATAGCTCTTCTCAAATATATTATTTGGGAGTTTTTGCAGTGTGTTCTGCAGATCAAAACGGAATGTATTTCCATATGAACGAGAAGGAGCAAGGGACCAAACAACCATGGCATTGCAAGCTGTCACTGTCAGCACGTTGATAAGAGCAAGATCCCATTCCTGCTTTATCCTGCTTTGAAGTGACGTGTTTATCAAGCAGATAAGGCACATAAACACTTTTAATTTAGCCCCTGTTTGATGGCCATTATTTTGAAAAAATGATGTTTTGAATAGTGATTGTTTGGAAAATGTGTGGTTAAATGTAGGGTCGAGCACTGGGTTTACGTGCAAGATATTTTATTGTGTGAATGTGTGGTTGAAATTAAGTATCAAAATTAAAGAGTTTTGTTTTAAAGGGAGACAAACAGGGCTTAATTTCTTCCTAATAGAAACCATAAAGTACCTGTCTTTGCGATTCTGGATCTCCCACCAAACAGAGCAACCAATTGTAGTTGCCTGCTCCAGAAGCAGCCTGTATAAAAAGGCAGGATCTGCAATCATCCTGTGCAGACAAGGTAGATTCAAATAAATTTTCGGTAATGTTTAGGAAAGACGATTGTGCTTCAAACATTCTAGTTCCAAACTGCTATATAATCTGTAGAAAGCAAACCAGAAAAAATGTTGCTGCATTACAAAAATGCTATACAGGTTTTAACGAGTTGAAAAACCACATGGCATGTCCTTTAACATAACTAGCCACAACAAACTACGATGAAGTATCAGAATTTTGGGTCAACATCAGGTCCATTATGGAAACAAGTGACTGCAAACCCACTAAACTAAATCCAATTTGTGATCATTACCATCTTTTCGGTGATTCCATGTCCAAAACAAAGAGGAAATTGTAAATAATAAACTTTTTAAAGCTACAAGAAGTAGAGTCATCGCTTCTGATAACAGGAGAAATAACCAAACGTTCTATCAAGTGAATCTAATCGGCTTCTTCATCCAGTGGAATTTTTATGGACCGGACATGTTATCATATAAGCCAAAGTTTCTATCGTCGCCCCAAGATTTCCTTCCTCCATGAATCTAGTAACTGCTACCCCAATGAAAAACACAATCTAAGTAAACTGTTTCTATAACAACTTAGTCATGCAAATGATTATGCCTCCATTTGGCAAAAATTATAAATCATTTATAAATGGTCAAATTTCATTTTCAATAGCATAATCCAATAGACCCACAAGTATTGTCCACTTATCCGCCACTTATTTCTATCTTTTTAGAAATTAAACCTTTTATAAAATTCTTCTCAAGCGAGGCTATATTTCAAAGTCATTCTCCTATGCTGAGGACATATATGCACCAGCTGGGGTAAAATAGTGAAACTCATACAAGCTGGATCTCCATCTTAAGCATTCTAATTTCAGAAACATATTTACATCTTAACATAAAAATAATTATTGTTCTCTGAACGTGCAACATGTAATTGTCCATTCATACAAAAGATGAAGTATGTCATGTGTATATTTCTTCCACACAAGTCCCATCACAAACTTCAGCCTCCATACACTAATCAATTAGTACCTACAGTAAAACCTCGATAAAAAAATGTGGAATAAATTAATAATTTCGCTTAAATAATAAAATTCTTAGGTCCCAACTTGAGTGAGTGTAATAAATAATAACCTCATTAAATGCATAAGATAATAATTTTTTTGAGACCCTTTTAAGGCCCAACGAATGTATAAAATTATAACTGCTTAAATTCATACTAATACAAATTAATAAATTTTTAATTTGACAATATATTTTCAATTTCCCTCTTTTTCAAAATATGCATCTAAAATCTTTTGCTTTTTCTTTGAACCCAAACCAAACTCAACTTCATCACTAATTTTTTGCAATGCGCATACTATATCTTTTTTTCATTTTGTACAAAGTAATAATTTAAGGTTTCGACTGCTTGAAATGCCACTTTTGAAAAACAATCAGTAAAATACAATTATCATCCAGATGACTAGATCACGATCATCATTGATAGGTGTATTGAATACCCTTTGAATATAAAATACTCTATAAATTAATAACCCCTCTAAAATAATAACTCTTTTCGGTCTCAACGTTATTATTTTATAGAAATTTTGATGTATATGCATCATCCACAATCAACCTTAATGGTATTAATCTGAAACCAATTCCTTGTAAAATCAAACACTAACTGATCTACACTGAGGGAGAGGAAGGAAGGTAACGGGATTTAAATCCTCAACATCTACAAGTCGGTATATGGAGGCTCTAAATTTACCTGCCAATGAAAGCCCTAGATATTCCTTGGGGAAGAGCCCGGGAAATGAACCTCTCAGTGGTAGGTCTGGCATTGATTGCCAGAAATCTCACCATTTGAGCAGAGCTGACCAAACCCTGAGGCAATTGCATAACAGAGTCCAAATCATCAAGTACTTCCACTGAAGAATGAACAGAAAAAGGAAAAACATTACCATTTCATAAGCTTGACGTAATCCAGCAGGCAAATCCATCATCGTCTTTTGCCACTCATTCAACACAGCATCAATAAATTTCCGATCAAACAACTGGCAAAGAACATAAAGGCGTTAATAATTTTAAAATATGTTAGATACAATAATTGGAATAAATTACACAATATACAGGCATGCAATGTAAGTGTGTGGATATCTCTTGGCTCTTGCATCAATTTGTTACCTCTGGCAGAACAATACGCCGTCTAAACAGTCCACCCTCATCTCCCTCATCGCCCTCATCAAAGTCATCAAAGTAATCATCATCATCGCCGCCATCATCACCCCCGTCACCGCCACCATGACTAAGTCCCTTGCCCATATTACCGCCTCCTCCCCCAGTAGAAAGCTGTCATATTGCCACATCATAATAAAAATAACTAATCAAAAGAGTTATCAAATTAAAGTCCCCTATCCTAAAGGAAAAGTAATAAATTTCAAATGAGTTGAGCGGAGAAATGTGGGAATATGCTTAGTTATCATGCAAGTCCGATCAAATCTCCAGACCTTCTATAGAAACTCCATTTATTGTACAGTATTATTATGGATTTCTCAGACTAGTACACATTTGCATACCACCAGGAACCAGAGGCTACTTCATGCAGCCATTTTGAAGCAAATGAAAGAAATCTGAAAATTTCTCATGATTATATTTGGTACTCAATTATTATTTCTAATTATAAGACTTGAAATCTGAGATATTTCCAGTTTAGAATATCATAATCTGAAAGGATAGGGTGCATCAATAGTTAATACTCGATATAAAACATAGCATTCTCGAGGTAACAATCGACACTCTAGTGCTCCACGAATTTGAAGTGCATTATCATTTTGCTATACTGAGGAAATAGAGATGTTGAGTTGTGTTGGGAAAGATAAAAGGACAAGGGGAAAAAACTTTCATGTTAAGATGATAAGATCTTCAGTAGAGCACAGCTTCAAATGTCAGTGACTATCTCAGACAAAACCTCAGAGTTAGAATTTGGTTTTTACCAGGGATAGTGGACTAAAAGACTATCATAAGCTCGAAACATGAAAAGTACAGAAGAAACCAAGAAAATTACAAATTTTCCTACTTCAAACTAAGGCCTCAATCCCTGGCCCCAAACACCAAATCTACCACCTTATTTTCCATGAAGCAAAACTCACATCCAAACAAAACAGAACTAAATAAATACAGAAAAATTCCGAAGTTCCAAACAATATCAATTATAAAGGACATGCCACATTATCTAGCTAGAAACGATTAAGGTGGAAGCAATAGAGTCAAAGGGAAGATGCACTCCGGGGAAGAAGTTTTAGAACTCATTTGTCTGTTAAGCAAATAAAATTGTAAAGTAGTTCCTTTGTGTTAATTCTAAAACAGCATCAAGTACCTTCAGACAAACCAAAACAAAACGTAAAATCTGCCTTCTGATATTTTCCTTATCCAGATTATGCAGGTAAAATGGCGCGCATTACTACTCAATTTAACAATACATTTCACGTTTTAAACTAAAGTTGTGGCCGAGCTAGCAAAAAAAAAAACTTGGCCTTTATCCATTTCTTGAATAGAAAAATAATTCTTCTACTACGTATGAATCCAGAGATTTCTTACATGCACACTTCAATTGCTTCAAAACAAAATGAAAACGTACTCGTTGCTTTTTAACCACCACAATTATCAATCTATGCACATAAAATACCTCAGGACTAGACTTGGTTTGCTTTTGCGTCAAATCAAGCTTCGATTTTTCCAAAGTTACCGCACCCAACGCACCGTACTGTCCACCCTTCATAACTGGCCCGAAGTCCACAGAACCCCAAGGCGAGGCCAACGGAACATCTGCGTCGGGTGAAGCCTGAAAGCACCGCTCAAGGGCAGCAATAGCGTCACCGTCAACCACCGCTGAGGAGGCCTTTATAGTGATAGAAGACTTGCGGAGCTTACCGGCGATAGGCGGAGCCACCGGAGACCATTTAAGGCCTGCTGGTAACAGGGGTTTGGATGATAAGGTTTTGGTGATAGGGGCCACGGGCATTATTTGCGCTGTTTGGAACACAGCGTGAAACATTTTCGGTCCCGAAGTTATCTGAATTTTATGAATTAAAACTCCAGGTTTAGAATTTCATAGAGAAATTGATAGGGTGAAATGGAAATCTTTCCTCTTTTTGGGGGGTTCTTTTCCTTTCTCCTCTCAGACTGAGAGGTAAGAGAGAGAGTAGAGAGAGAAGGAGATTAGGGGCGAGGATGGAGTTAAGGTTTTGATGGGGACTGCGGAGGTATGTTGGGCGTGTGCGACAAACCCAGTCCGTTATCAGGTGAGTCGACTGGGTTTTTAATCATGAACGACTCGGAATCCGGGTCGGGTTAGAGTGGTCCCTTAACGAGATAAACGGATTTGAGAAAAGTTTCATTTTTTTTTTTGGGGAAATACAATGTGTATTTGAGTAACGTTATTTTGAAAGAATGTATTTTGAAAGAGTAAATTGATTGAGAATTTGTGGTTGAAAAAGAGAAAAAGTTATTGATGTAATAGAAAAATTATTTTATTAAAGAATGTGTGGTTGAAAATGAGTAGAAGAATGAGAATGAAAAATTTAATGCGGCTCAAACAGAGCTCAAATAAATGACGGTTAATATGGTCGTATCTTCATAATGGCTTTTGATGTGTTTGATTGATATTATTGAGAAATGAATATATTTTAAATAGTGATACGATGAAAAATACGTGGTTAAAATGAAGAAAAAAAATTATTGATGTAATGAAAAATATTATTTTATTGAAAAATGTGTAGTTGAAAATGAGTTTTGAAATAATGTATTTTAAAATAATATGTACCAAACAAAGACTTAAAAATTAGTTAATCACAAAAGATTAAGTTAAATATCAAAACTCAAAAATACACTCATCTTCAGCCAAGTGTTTGAGTAGAGAGCAAAAAAAGTCATCCTCATGATCAATCCAACATCGACTACCACACAACCCAGCTATTATCCTCAATAATGTTAGGGTCCGTTTGATTGGAATTGTGGAAAATGGGTGGAAAGAAAATGAATTTTAGGGAAAGTAATTGCCTAGAACTTGTTTTCCAGGGAATTGTTAATTAGTGTGTTTGATTTGTATAATTTTCCACCTGGAAAATTTTTGAAATTTTGGATCTTTATGTTCACGTTTGGCTTTATTTCACATGAAAATTGTCTATTAAAGTGAATTTTTTTTTACAACTTGTTATGAAATTTGTTACCAGATCTTTATGTTCACGTTTGGCTTTATTTCACATGAAAATTGTCCATTAAAGTTAATTTTTTTTTTTACAACTTGTTATGAAATTTGTTACCGTTACCAAAAAGTAAAAAAAAAATTTTTGCTCGAAAACTATTTTTTCATCAAAGTTTAGTGTTCGTTTAGTTTCATTTTACATAGAAATTGTCCATTAAAGTGAAATTTTTTTTAACAATTGGCCATGAAAATT
>CAIGRP010077370.1:0-15935 GCA_903798385.1 Fraxinus cuspidata
AATTTGACTTACGTATGCACGAGTGAGCCCGACATCTGTTGGCAACATTTTTTGAGGTCAACAAGACTCATCATCCGATGGTCGAATCGAGTTTTCGTTGATTATACAAGCCAAGAATCAGTAGTTCTTGTTCATAAAAAGAGAAAGTCAAAGGTCTAGGGAAAAATTGTGAAAAATGAAGCGGAGCGTTCTCCCCAATCACTTCGACTAGAATCTTGCAACAAATACAATGGAATGGAGGGACCCCGCCAATTTTCCTGTTCAAGAAAAGGCTTACGATCGAGTTCCGATGTTGAACCGGATCAGAATCAGCTCTTTCTTTCTTCTAAAAGAAAGCCAACGAGAAAACTGATGGAATTCTTGACTGAACTCGAAGACAATGACGGTGCTGAGGTTCTCACCATTGATGTGTAATAGACCGATTAATAGAGATAATTCAAATACAATTCTTTTAGAACATTTTAAAGAGCTTAAAAATCTTCTTCAGTTTGTGATTTGATGATAAATTGGAAGGTTCTAAGCCATTTTATTTATCAAATCATAAATAATTATTTCATGAAAAAAAAACTACCCTAATAAGTGATACCAGCGGATTTTTTTTTTAATGGCAAAGCTCGCTACGAGCTACAGGTTTCCTATGGGATTAATTTTTTATTTTTTTTATTAACTTTAAAAATTGGTGCTAAGGCACAAGAGAATAGCTGCAGGTTGTCATCTACATACATGCTAGAATATTTCCGGTAAAAATGAGCCAAATCAGTGTACGTATACAGAGGCAATAGTGTATCAAAATATTATGTACATACAAACAAAAAGAAAGCTCGAGATTGGAGAAAAGACATACATGGTAATATCAATACCTTGTATGTCATCAGGTCTTCTGATAGGGTACGATTATGAAATGTTGTCTATACACTCCCTATGAATGGTCTTTCGCACTAAAATCAGGCTCGGCTGGCTTCTGAAGCAGCAGAGGCGGCAATTTTCCACTAGGTAATCGGGGGGATAATTTAGCACTATGTGGATGATTGTTGCGCAGGGCACCAAGCATATTTGCAGCAAATTTTGATGCATAAATGGTGGCACCGAGGCTAGGTGTGCTCCCGCCCTCTTCAGCCAAGGCCTCGTGCATTCTATCTTCAGCCTCTTGCAGAGATTTTTCAATCTTCTTCCTGCAATGTCGATGCCACGCTACTTGGATAAAGCAGGCTGCCCATGTCCTCCACTGCTGAGAGTAGAGCCTGAAGCAATTATGTAAACACCGGAGTAAAGCTTATTTTCTACATAAACTTCAGTGACATATTACATTAAAGGATCCCTGGTTTACAGAGTCTAATTATAATGTTCACATGTCCCCTCCACAGCATATTTACACAATTTGTATACTCGGCATTCATATAGTTAAAGACAACATAGTTTTCTTCATCATAATAGGAACCCACAGGGTTTTTTTTTTAGATAGGTATGATGTAACCTCGTGATTCTCCTTTTTCATTAATAGGGGTGAATGCACATAGCTCTCACATTAAGGGAATCACGATAAGTTTTTTCTATTCCTGAGTGTGCGTTTCTGTTTTTCATATCGTTCATTATTGCTCCCGGGTTGGGATTACAGATTAATCCCTAACATTTTATCAGGGCGGGGGCAGGGGGGTCAAAAACTGTAATCATTTTAGCAAAAAATTTAGAAGACATTAAATTAAAGTTGGTTTAAAAACTTGCCTAAAAGTGTGCTGAATATGCTTGCTGTGAAGACGCCTAAATTGGGAGGCCACACATTTCAGGTCACCAGCCATCAGAGAGAAGGCCTCGACGTCTTTTATAGCTTGCACAGTTCTGGTTGAGATGGGAAGGCTGGAGGAAGAGTTGGGATCCAGAGCCCATGTCAGAAGTTCTTCTCCACAAAAGTCCCCGGCCTTGAGATAATCAGAGTTAAAGAAACCAGTTCTACCACCATTAGTCGTCATGGTCAATATGTTACCACGCATAATAAAGAGCATCTCGTCAACTGGATCTCCCTCGCGAACTATGAAGCTCTTCTCTGTGTATAGAACCGGCTTCAGATGATCACACATTGCATCCAACAACTGTTCATCGATTTGCTCAAACATTGGCACCTGTAATAAATAGTCAATAACTTGATAAGCAGATCGCTCAACTAAATAAAGAGTATAAAGTACTTGAATAGCATGTTTGTGAACAAGCTTCAGTGCAACACTGTGTACCAAACATGAATAAAGAGTATTCTAGTAATTGAAGTGCACTTACTCTTTTGAGTAAAGTCCAGCAGAGATGGCGGTTGATATCCCTTCTTAAGTCCTTAGGCAGGTTACGAATCAAAGAATTTTCTTCAACGCCCCTGGTTTCTTGCCATTTGTATTGATCATATCGTCTAATCCGTTTCCGTAAATTATCAGGAAGCATACGGTGGGACATCCATTGCTCTGCATCTCGCCTTTTCACTCTCATCTCTTCAACCCTAACAGTGATAGACTGCAAATATTTCTGTAACGGAAAACAAAAGCAATTTTAACCATTTCATTTCAAAATTCTTTAGGAAAAACATGTTAGGACTTAGGCCCTAAGAAGCGAACATAAGTGGATATACATTGAAAGAACAAGCTGTGAACACTTTGATGAAATGTTCAAAACAGATATCAGCTTATGGCATGTTTGATAANACATTGAAAGAACAAGCTGTGAACACTTTGATGAAATGTTCAAAACAGATATCAGCTTATGGCATGTTTGATAAGATGGATAAGACAAAACATGACAGTATTAAGACAGGAAAATAAGTTAAAATTTTGTAAGTTTAACCATTTCATTTCAAAATTCTTTAGGAAAAACATGTTAGGACTTAGGCCCTAAGATGCGACCATAAGTGGATATACATTGAAAGAACAAGCTGTGACCACTTTGATGAAATGTTCAAAACAGATATCAGCTTATGGCATGTTCGATAAGATGGATAAGACAACACATGACATGACAGTATTAAGACACGAAAATAAGTTAAAATTTTGTCCATACCTTCTAGTACTGTGCAGTGCTGTTTATTAGACATGCCGTAAAGTACACATATAAGCAGAAGGAGTTTTAACAGGAATCAAGTACAAACCTGCATGTTACCAATAAGCAACGAAAATAAAACCAGCCCAATGATGGAGATGAAAATGGCAAAAATAATCTCCCAAATGTAAGTGCTCGTTTTGAGGTTTTGGCCCAGAGAACTGAGATGAGAAACATATGAGAACAGGCATAAAACAACACAAAACTTAAGTATAAAGAATTATTAAGAGAACCACAAACCTTAAATTCCGCAGTCCCCACCAAAAGCAATAGAAAAACTTCTTAGAGAAGTCCTTGCGATCGACAACATGAGACTGAAGAGCATCAAGGAATATGCCAAAATCAAAGTCCACAGGGCTCTTTATTTCATTTGATTCAAGTAGTGGACAAGAAATACTGAGAAATGAATAGCTTTCACTGCGGTGTCCTCCACAATATAAATTATTTAATTTACAATCATTGTTATCACATGCATTGCGCCAACATCTATCTTTGCGTTCTATTGAGAACAAATACCAGAACGCTCCAAGTACCTGACAAATAAAATTAGCACCTTGTAAGATTAGGGAACATGTGATATTGAGGAGAAGAAATGAAGTGCAAATTTATCATGTGATTCCATATCGAGGCAGATAATGCTCTACATAGCAGAGCAACATACACTCAACTATAATCATATACTGATAAGATCCTTATAGTAAATAAGTCCTACTTTATTCTATTCAAAGTACTTTTACAGTATGGTTATCTTATATAAATCTCAATTATAGGATTTGCCATGAGACTCTTAAAACGTCTGTGCATACACAACTTCATCGTGAAATCATTTAGAGATACATTCAAGTACAAGACAATCTAAACTGAAGCCAAAGAATTTAAGATTTTAAAATGAAGAAACCTTGTAAAATGGAGCTACAAGATGAGCTGAAAGTTATGATAAAATTTTAGTTTAAAATAGCATTGCATTTTCTATGAGAATAAACCAAAGAAGCTTACATGACTGAAAAGCAGGTAGAGAACGAGATTAAAAACAGCTCCTGCCCATGGAGTTTCAGTAAATATGCCTGATGTTCTGGTAACTTCCTTGTATAAAGGATAGATCCGAAAAAGTCTTGGAACATACTGGGAGATAATGACAATCTTCAGTAGGTCCTTTGTAGCTAGTGACATTGGGGAATTTAAGCTGGGAACGACTGTTAAAATTACCACCTGCAGACGAAAGAACGAGATACAATGAAACCATTTTTTTATATAACTGTAGCTTCAATTGACAACAAAATGGACACGTACTTGCGGTAGGGGAAGAACTGCTAAAATGTCAACGATGAAGTAGGGCATAAAGTATCGCTTTGCTATAGCCTTAGGATCCTCAATCAGCTCACCCCTCCCAAACACTCGAGAAGAAGGGGAAATAAATCCAGTACGAAATTGCAAAACAATGTGAAATAAGTAGAAGAGGTCAATAAATGATCGAAGAACACAAGCAATGATCTCTAATTTATCATCCAGGTCAAGGCACTGCTGGTCACCATCAATTACAGGAATGTAGAAGAACAGCGGATCGAGGGAAACTGCAATCACACAAGCAAGTACAAAGATTTTGTTCCATCTTTGAACAAATGGTCCCTGAGGGTCAAGAATTTTCTTCTTCGAATTGGACTTTGGCTTATCATTTTGTGAAGAACGACTGTGTAGGGATTTTCTCAAGCTTTTCATACTTGAAGAACCTATTTCGAATCCTCTTCTAACTCCACTCATTACTGAACTCAAATTTGGATTCCATTTCGGAAATTGCCTACTATTTGAGTGCTGCTCGAGGCTAAAAGACGTCTCAGAATTAGGCTCCTCAAACCTGAACAAAAGAAAATGAAAGCAGCAGCAAATATCATTATGGACGAAAAAGGCTTTCAAAAACTTAAACTATATAGCAGGACTGCAGAAAATGAGACCGTATTATATATGTTTAGATTTTTTTATTTTCTTTTTGGGAAAATCAATCAAAATTCCATTAACTGAAATCACTGCAAACTGCTGGGACATAAAAAAACAGAATACAAAGCATGTATAAATGGAGTTTATAGAACTTTCTTATTAGCCAAAAAAGGTGTATGTCCACATTCTTGTAACCCCACAAAGTGTGGATCCCTCACTTTGTGTGCTTATAAGAAAGCTTTATCCAAATATGCCCACAATCTACCAAGTGCTAACAATCGGGCCAAAAGTAGCAAAGGAAGCGAGCTGGTGGACGACTTTATTCCCCTGTCGTGTTACGGAATAAAGCAACAAGCACCACAGTTCACCTCACGAGAAAGAGGTACAATATCACACAGAAATAGAAGCATTAGGAGCTAAACTAAAATCTTGACTGTATTTGATAGTAATAAATAAGAAAAAGAATTTCAAATTCATTTATGTTATTATCCAGTACAGTCTATTACTGCATATCAAACTTGTCTTGTTGTATTGTTAAACTAATATATTGAACCATATTCCATTCCACACCCCACCTTCCTCTGCCTCAACACCATAAATCTACTCGATTTTATTCAAAACCAACCATGAATGAATTGGACTCTCAATCAAGATAAGATTATACATAAAAGAACTTGTGTCTAGCAGAATTTGAAATAAAAAAGAATGATCGTATCCATACACGAGCTATTTTAACTAACCTCACATATTTCCGTGGCTTGATTTTCATTTCTGCAACTGATGTGCTGTAAAATCCAGATGAACAAACAGCCTAAAAACTGTACTCTTCCTTATTTATAGCCAAAAATTGCAAAAAAATCGTTACCCTGCAAAATAACAATCCCATAATCAGAATTAAAAGAGGAAATACGATATGATCATTTGCAAAGACAGTCTTTAATCTACGTAAACAAATACCAGAAGATAATAAAAAATTGAGGGTTCAACAGGAAGTGAAATTGTGAACTTACATAGAAAATTTTGAGTGCTCATTATGGGATTATTAGTTAGTTATATAACTAATCGTTTATTCGTCGATAAAGGCAACTTTCATTTGAGAAATTTCTTGGAGATTTCTTTTGCAGTGATGGACGCGGTCTTCTCTCTAGAAGACTTTGGCGGGAGAATGGTCAAAGCCTAGAAAATAATTTGTCTAAATATTTTGGATGGCAAAATTTCTTGTTCCCATTCCATTCGATCCCCGGTCGAGTGAGGCAAGGATTCTAAAATATAGGAGACACCAAATGTATGAAATCTCTGTAATGTCACTGTACAGTGTTATTCGGATTGTGATTACACAGCAAACAATAAATAAAATAGAAGGCCATGCATTTGGTAAAAATTCCTTGTTCAATCAAACCATTTATAAGAGTACAAAATAGTCACTTTTGATGTTTAGTGCCAAATTGCATTCACTTTTGATAACAGAACGATGAACTTTCTCATTGTAGAGACGCCGTGTACAAGATTGATACCACTATTTATGGATAACTTGTTTTGAAAGTGTTTATAAATTATATATAGATAGAAATAAATAATGAATACGTTGTTATTATTTGTGAATTCCTCAAAATATATTGATAAAAAATTACTTCAATGTTTATACACACGAGCAAAATATAGCTACGGCTTCATACAATATTTATTACTAGTAAGTAGTGATACATCTTTTCGGTAATGATACAACGATTTTTTGATAGATTTATTGATTCAGGTTATTTAAATATTGTTTTAATTACTAGGAGGAGAAAGCAAAGACGCTTCTTGTATTTATCAAAAAAATAAAAATAAAAATTACCTATGAAAGTCAAGAAAGTGGAAATGGACTATTGTCCCTGTCCATGTTCAAAAATATAATACTAAACGAAAGAATTTACATGGCAATTACACTGACGGCCAGGCTCAAAATACAACTAATAAATTGTCACATCACGTGCATAATTTTATATCCCAAGATATTTTAATATTATTCTAGTCAAGAAAATACGACGTAACATGATAAGATCTCTCTCTCGAAGATTTATCAAGCTCGACGTTCACTGTATCAATTAAGATTACAAGATACTTTTATAATAGAGCTATATCACCTGAAAGGTCTAATGACTAGTTTAGTCAAGAGCTAATGTGGTTCTTCCTCGATAATTATTACATACCAACTAGCTCTACTACTTCCGAACTTCCTTGAGAATGCGTCTCGGCTAAAGCTAGGATTTCTCTTCATCTGACGTTGGGCATGGTAGCCCGGGAAGAGAATCAACAAAGAACTCCTCTACTGAAACAACATCAACGAGTGTGTAAGAGCATCAATAAGAAAAGCTCAAGGCAAAGCATCAAAAGAAGACGGAAAATGTTCTTGCATGATGTCCTTCATGCATGTTTGGCTTTGCTTTTATTATAATTTAAGCAAGTTAAATTTACTTTTTATCCACATATTCGTAGAACCTCCAATTTGTTACCAACTTATTATCCATACATTCCGTAAGACCCACAACTAATAACTTACCTATATCATCTTGCTCTGGAGAATTAAGTAAAATATCCGAATCAGAAGGCGAAAATGGGGAACCGGGATAGTTTCCAAGAGCTCCTAGATCTGCAATTTTTTTTAATAAACAGACATAAATAGTTACGACATATAAAAGGGGCAAATAGAAACATTTAGCAGTACTAAGGAAAAAAAATACTATTCATGCATTAACTTCTATATCAAAGCAGCTAAAAATACCTAGGGGAGTCAGGGTACATTTGCTAACCAGTACTTGACACTACCATAAAAGATAATGGACGAGATTTGAACATTTTTTCTTTCTCATCACATATAATCTTAAGTGAATGATCATAATAGTTATGCAAATCCCACATCTACTCAGAAATCCCACATCTACTCATGCCCCAAGAATACGAGAATTGCACATTTAAAAAGGGTAAAACAGACCAAGTTAGATCAGATCGTAATTACCTCCCAAATTTGATAGATCTGCTGTCAGGTCCAAAAAGCTGAAGTTCCAAGGTATCTGAGCCAAGGATCTGAGTGAATCTCTAGAATTCCCAGCACCATTATCTGGTGGTAGCTGTAGTCCTACTGAACTCACCACGTCGGATGTAAAAGCCGTGTCAAGGGCTGATGTGTCAACTCCCATCCCAGATATCTCTGACGCGCTGAACGGGAAATGGCCAGTGGAAGCTACTGATGTGGGGCTTACAGGCATATCTGGCATGGATGATATCGCATTATTTGGAGGCATAGCGGGGGATACATCAACTGCACCAGTGTCAATCATCATACTACAAAGAGAAGAAAATAGTACTCGTCAGCTGAAGATTTAATATGCTAAACGTGAACAATGTATATAAAGGCGTAATCAGATACTGATGAGCCGTAAATCAAAAACAATGTTAAAAAATTATTAAAATACAAAATAAACTCGTAATAAATTATAAACAATCGTCCAAATCCATAAAGGACAGTTTAAAGAGGACAAACAAACAAAAGAAAAATCTATAAAGTAAAAGAAAACTGTTTTTTCAGTTAATGGGGAAGGGCAGGGCAAGGCAAGGCAGTGGATTATTCTCAAAGTAGGTCTATAAAAAACACAAATTTTTAATATCTTAGTGGGCAGTGGGTTGTACCCAAATGAATCAATTTTATCTTTTGTGGACCCATACCTAAAGCATGGACCCATACCTAAAGCAAAGTAAATAAGTTTGGAGAACTAAGGAGCGCCACTTCACTAGCCTTGAGGCAGTGCTGCAAGGCGTGTGCCTCACACAACTGAGGCATATATGCCTCCAAAAACTGTTTCACAATCTAGGCATTGAGGCTTTTTTGCTCCTCTCACTGTGAGGCCTGCTACAATTGGGTGATTTTTAACCTTGAATGTTGAAGCATGATTCAAATCGAGTATCAAGTAATGGAACTATTTCTGCCATTCATTGCATCATAAACTTCAAATTTCTTTACAAACTATGATGACCTTGATTTAGTTGAGTAATTTCTTGAGTTACTATGAACTTCATATAATAGTACTATTTACCTAAATATTACAGAAATATTCAACGGTCATAATAACATAATAGATTAAGAGCTTAGACGAAGAAATATTCACGACTATGAAATTTCTCTTCAAATTTCAAGCATCGGCTTTTAAAAGTAAAGGAAGCAGAGGCTATAAATGAAAAGAATTCTCACTCATTCCCAAATGTCATTTGCATTGGATGGAAATTGCCTGGTGCTGGAACACCATTAACAATGTGACAGCTAGATGTGGAATATCCCATAGAATCAAAATGATGTTGGCCTGTAGCAGGAACTGGAGGCTGCTGTATGACAGGGTATCCCATAGGTAAGTTGTTGACTGCACTGCAAACAAGTGGCATTGATTAATGATGAAAATACAATAATAGACAATTGCAGTTTATAAGCACATAAAACAGCATTCATTTAAGCCTTCAGTGACCTTATTCTATATCCTACTATCTTTGAGATAGAGGGAAATAGAAGAAAAGGTGGCATGAACAACATTTCCAGAACTTCAATTGTGAATTACGCTGGGGGGAGGGGGGTGTCACTAGAGTCTTGACATGAAATCTCGCTCTGCCATTCCCACTCCTAGCGAGTTGTTCCATACTTCCAGGTTCAAACAAGTAAAAAATAAATAAATAAATAATAATAATAATAATAATAATAATAATAATAATAATAATAATAATAAGACTTTAAACTATTCAATTTTTTTTCTTTTTGATAGCAAACCAAGATATTTATTTGATAACTTCAGCAAAAACGAATCATTAATGAAAGATGGATGATCGTCATCCCAAGTTAAGTTCTGAAAAGTTAAAAGGGTATTCAAACTATTCGATCATGAATCTTGGCCCCTGTTTGTGCCTCATTCTTTAAAAATTCATTTTTCTCAAAACTCATTTTCAACCACACATTTTCTCAATAAAATAATTTTACACGTAAACCCAAAACTTTTCCTACTTTTTAACAACACATTTCCAAAAAAAAAAAAAAAATTACTAGTACGAAATATGTTCTCCCAAAAGATGGGGCTCAATCAAACCCTTAATCTTTAACAGAAACCTTCCAACCGAAAAAACTTGTGTTGAAGAACAGCATTACAGAAAAAGGTGCATAGTGAGTGGCACAAATCAAAATAAGCATTAAGGAAAACATTGGCTTTAATAACTGTCAACAGGTAAATAGCTAGTAATAAAGGGAATCAAAAGAGATAAAATTGGAGGTATCCAAAAGATAGAATTTTGAAAGAACTCTGCACTGTAAACTCATGACAAATTAATGATCAAGCACAGGACCCCTAACTACAAGGAAAAATGGCCTATATCTTTGTGCATCCCCACTCAAAAGATAAAAATGACCTTTCACAGTTGACGCGCAACACATAAAAGTCAAACTTCAGCAACACTGAAATTTAAATATATGTGTTCCTCCCTTAAAAGACCCATAATAGAATAGTAATCTATAGTAAATCACGAGCTTATTGATAAACTCAACTATACATGACTTCTATTAATCTTTTTCAGGACCACAAGATGGGGTCTTTGCAAGAGAGAAAATGCAGTTTTGCAAGCATGCAATGAGTTTTAAGTACATGTATAGTAAAATGTGCAAGGGAGAAAATTCTCCTCTATTTCAAAATTGTTGTGGGGATAGGAACGAGAGAAAATGCAGTTTTGCTAAGCATGCAATGAGTTTTAAGTACACGCATAGTAAAATGTGACGTGGGAGAATATTCTCCTCTATTTCAAAATTATTTCAGGGATAGGAATGAGAGTTTTATTATGAGGTTAACAGACAACAAAAAATTAAAATAAAGAAGAAAAGGCATGAAAAGAGAACATCGTAAGATGGCGATACACATTCCCAGACCTAAGTAAAGAGTAAAGCACAGAACGATGAGGTCGCTATTTTTCACATCAACAGCTTTCAGTAAATTAACTCTTTCATATTAAATGAACATCATAGAAACTGAGACCTTTAAGATTGAAATGAATGCGCAATTAATTACAAAGTCAGCATCGAGTGTCAAATCAAAATATAGAATATTGTACACTATAAGTGAATGAAAGAAAGTAATACCTGGCATTGGATGAATTCCTTTTTGAATAGGAGCCAAAGGAACCTTCAGAGGCACAGGATATTTCATTAGATGGTACTGATGCTCAAGCAAGTGATTGAAGAAGATAATTTGTTTCTTCAGTTTAAGTCTTATGTAGTAAGACCGGAAAAAGTCAGCATTTTCTTCTTCTAATTTCTGCCACACTGAAAAAAATAAAATAATGATGATGATGAAGATGATGATGATGCATTGCATTAAAACTTGATCCATGGGCTCATCCATCACTTTCATACAGAAAAAAAAAAAAAAATAGCCCTTACAGAAGCATATACCTAATGATTCACTAATAATCAATAATCATAACACACAGGTGACAACGATAAGTTATTACTTTTGATGAATTGATGCTACCTACCTAATGTTGTGAACCCAGGATCTACCCTGGCTCGATTCAGTAGTGTCTTCACAACCTCATTTCTATTCATATACAAATGCAGACATCGTTCTATCAAATTCTGGACCTACAGCAGATTATGATCATAAATCAATCTAGAGTATAGAATCCTGACATTTGTTATGTAAATCCTAAAGACAATTGGAAACAGCATGAAGAAACAATTGCCTTACAAGTTCAATATCCTCACGTGAAACTTTTCTGTTATCATTACTCGACACAGAAACTGAACCCGAATCTGGCACAGCAGTCTTTGTGACATTATTCGGTTGTTCACATTGGGACTCATGTGATACCTGATTAGCAGGCTTTATTTCTGATGTATTATGTGAATCCTGTAAAGGTTTCATGTTAAATATGAGAAAAGCGACTAAGTCAGTGATGCTTTAAATCAAATAAGTAGTAGTTCATATATGAAATCCGATGAAAATAACTACTCGACATGAAATCACATGGATATGTTTTATGTTTTAAATGCTTATTTTGATGTTAAACAAAATATGCATTTATATAAAGTATATAGATCCACATGGCATATAAACTATCTTTATGTAGCAAGGCTCCATTAAGATGTTAGACTTCAGCAAGGAAACTTAAGGAAACACTAAGAAACTCATGTTTGGTTGCAAATGAAAACCATGAGAAATACAGCATTATTAACAACGTGAATTAAGGAGGGATTTAAAACATCAAAGTGAATCATGGTCATTTTCATTTGACAGGAGAGAGAGTGGCGAAATTAATTTTCTTGCGTTTTCTTTTCCTATTCCCATTTAAATCCAGTACTTAAATGCAGCCAGATGACCCTTCTTTTTTTAGAGTGGGAGAGAAAGGGAGGACAGGTTCTAACCCTTGAACCCTTAACCAACCAGAACAAGGGGAATTGGTAAATGCAGCCAAATGACTACTTGCCAAACATAAAATGTATACTGCACCATTCTTATATACAAGATTATACACCATGGGAAAAAGCTACACCAAAAACAGAAGAAAAGTAACGGGAAGAAACATCACCAAGTTTATCTCACAAAAAATAAGGAACAAAAATGAGCAACTTCTTTAAACAGAATATTTTTAATGAAGTATTAAAAGAAGCTTATGTGAACCTGTTTGTTTGTCATTTTAGCTAAATGAAAGCTGATAGTGGCTCTCCATGAAGCTTGTGTATCTTGCACTCAATCAGTTCAACAAGGTTCTAGATTTCACTTAAATAATCCACAACAAAGTGAAGCACTCCTCCACCTGTAAAGAAGAAACTGCAGTTATATATATTCTACCATCCAGAAGCAGCTGCCAAATAAAGTGGAATATATAAAACTGCTGAAAATTGCCTAGCTCATTTAAATATATATGATCAAGAAAACAAATGAATCTTTGTCCTTAACAACATTACACTCTAATTTGAGTCATGTTACAGGCAGAGATCATTTATGTGTTATTAAGAATTTGCAATGGCATAACAAAGATGGTCTTCGGTGAACTATGTACTTCCACCAAATGAACATCAACAATATTAAGCTAAAATGACTGATTGTCTAGCAAATAGTTGGCCTCATACAGAAGTAAAAATGGACCTTCACATATGGTGACCACCAGCATGTGCTTTACCTTACTTGATGGTACTTGCTACATTTTTCTACACATGCATGATTTCAGCATAACCATCAGAAAAGTACAAGAATAGTTTATCAAGATACCAGTACTGTTGATATTCAATAAGCATAATCTAATGTATTAGACTCAAGAAAGTCCATAACAACCATTAATTACTAAAATTCAAATTACCCCTTCTCTTATACCTAATTTACATGTTTTAATTATCCTCTTCATAAAAACAATATTTTGTTGGCTCAATTAACATTACGAAATCCAAATTAAAGGCACAAATTTATTGATTGTGAGAAAAAAATTGCCAATATGCAGACAGATAACGGACTATTTTATCAACTTTGCATTCAAAGTCAAAATTTTTACATATCGCTCTTCAATGTAGAACTGTCAAATTGCTTTACTAAAAAATACCGAATAATATTTGCATGTGTCTAAGTGAATAACTAACAATAGAAACATGAATAAGCAACACCAA
This sequence comes from Fraxinus cuspidata, assembly GCA_903798385.1. NCBI lineage: Eukaryota > Viridiplantae > Streptophyta > Magnoliopsida > Lamiales > Oleaceae > Fraxinus > Fraxinus cuspidata. The sequence continues at coordinate 13,667 of CAIGRP010077370.1, forward strand.
TGACCAAACCTTGTAGGCGCTAAAATCTAAGACATGGTCATGTAATTCAAAAGTCATATAATAAAATAATAAACTTGGTAGCCGAATATACATTTAGAGATACGAGGTGTGTTTGATAGATATTATTAAAAAAAGAATGTATTTTGAATAGTGATATGATGAGAAATATGTGGTTAAAAAGTAAGCAAAAGTTATTGCTGTCAAGAAAAATATTTCTTTATTGAAAAATGTGTGTTTGAAAATGAGATTTGAAATAATGTGTACCAAACGGGGGCACATTAAAGCATTTGTTTCAGAAACAAATGCGGAACCAAGACTTATATGCAAATTAGAAAAACATTTTCGTAAGATCTGTCTTATTAGACTATAGAAAGTCCATAGCCACTGTTAAGACCTCAATCCAGAATACATATATATCCTATCCAATCAACAAGCCCTAAATCCTCTTTCGTCAAAAAATTCTTTTATTTTCTTCTTCCCTCCATTATGAAACCGAAATTGTAGATACAATTTTTTTTATTCTTGGAAGACACCGCAGTGTGCACTTTAGCACATTCCAACCGAGTTTTAAAAGAAAAATTCATAACTTCCGTAACACTTCCATTAGACCAAATTTACTCAAAGACAAATGAAGAAAGTAAATTATTATCATTTTCTAAATTCCAAATTGCTCAAACTAAAAACCAATAATTTTTATTCGTACTCCTGTGGCTCCACCCCAAAGATAATTTTTTCCAGATTTATCTTGTCCTATTTCTAGATTTCCACTCATTATTTGAAATTTTAGATTTGAATATAAATAACTTGCAAAACTAAAAAATCTAATGCAAATTCAATCCCAGAAGATCTACTGAATTGCAAATAATTACTATTATAGAAACTAGTGAACAAATATAATTTAACCCACAAATTTAAATACTAAAAATTACCTTTGGAGACAGATTTCAACTTCAAATGCTCAAAAATGCCAAAATTTTGACTCAACGGATTTATTGAATCCCAGCTAAGAAAATTTTAGATTTAATTCAGAAATAAGAGTTCGAGAACTATTCTTTCTCAGCACATAATGGCAAGTACTGCATATATATCTAGACTGCACTGAGGAAAAGAAGAAGAGATATTGAGGGGTAAAATAAATTTGAGGAAATGGAACCACTAGAAAAACAGTTAAAACAGATAAAATGTCGAGTTTTATCTCAAATTCAAAAATATCCAGTTAAAACATAGTGTCAAATTTAATATCAAAATTCAAAAATATCGTTATCTTCCCACAAACAGTTTGAGAGGATAGAAAAGCAAAGCCTACCACAATCCACGATCAAGCTCAATTTGTTTCGGACTAAAATCTGATTTTAATCAAAATCAAAGTTAAAGTCAAATAATCAATATCAACCACATCTTTCATGGTCTCACAACTTTTCAATCACACATTTCAAAAACTTCTATCACAATCTACTAAAAATCTAGTTTTAATCTCCATCAAACACCCACATAGTCGAAAAAGTATCTCATAGTCAAATCCAATGCTGACAACCACACATCGGCTATTATCTTAAACAAGGTTAGTTTTATTTTTGGATTATGAGATTGATTTTCCATTTTTTGTGTTTTAAATTGCTATGTGTAATATTTATTTTTTATTATTTAAGTGGATCATTGGGTGTAGCACATATATTTTCGATTTTTGGAGTATAAACTCGTCAGAAATGGTGACGAAAAACAATCGGATCTAGCTGACTGGAAATCACAGTGAGCCAGACTGACTATTAACAGTCGGCCCAAATGCTACTATTAACATGCGGCTTTCGAGCTGATGTCAGCCCATTTAGTCGGTTCAAAGGCTTTTTTTTTTTTTTTCATTCTCTTGTCAATTAAAAAAAAAAAAAGTTCTTTTCCTTTTATGATAAAAACAATTTTATTAAATCTTAATTATATAATATTTATATTCTTTGTTAATTTAATTTTTTCAATTTTAATTAAAAAAGTAATTATATTATATATTTACATTTCAGAAATTCATTTTTAAAATTTTTTATTATAATTTTTTTTTTAAATAGTTTTAAAAGTTCCTAATTGTTAATTTTTTTTTAAATCATTTTTTCCGATTGTTAAAAATCGGCCAGTTTAAATAATCAGCTCAAAGGCCTTTTTTTCATTTTCTTTTCAATTTAAAATAATTCTTAATTCTTTTCTTTTTATAATAAAAATTTAATTTTCTAATTTTAGTTATAAAACATTTGTATTCTTTGTTAATTTAATTTTTTCAATT
>CAIGRP010077372.1:0-20508 GCA_903798385.1 Fraxinus cuspidata
TCAATCTTTATTCTTCCCCACAACTCTTACTAGCATAGGTCAAGAGTCAAGACTCAAAGTTACTTCGTATACAGTAAATAAGAAATGTAATTAGAGTGGAGCCGTTTGCCGGGACTGGAAGAAAGAGAAGGCGGAGGTGGAGGACGTGAAGGAAAGAGGCGGATTGAGGATTCAGTGGAGAAGGGAAGTTGGGGCGAAATCGTTGTAAATAAGATATGTAATTAGAGTGGAGCCGTTTGCCGGGACCGGGAGAAAGAGAAGGCGGAGGTGGAGGGCGTGAAGGAAAGAGGCGGATTGAGGATTCAGTGGACACGGGAAGTAGGGGCGAAATCGTTGTAAATAGAGANGGGAAGTTGGGGCGAAATCGTTGTAAATAAGATATGTAATTAGAGTGGAGCCGTTTGCCGGGACCGGGAGAAAGAGAAGGCGGAGGTGGAGGGCGTGAAGGAAAGAGGCGGATTGAGGATTCAGTGGACACGGGAAGTAGGGGCGAAATCGTTGTAAATAGAGAAGGGTTGAATTGAATGGTATTGAGCGAAATACTAATGGAATTCAGGGCATTACTTAAAAAAAAAATGGTCTTCAAATTGAGCACATGAGTTCAAAATTGTCTAATTAATTATGGAAATGAATCATGGAAAACCCAGTTAAGTTTTTTTAACGGATAATTGATTTGGGGCGGGGCATCATCGCTAAATACCATACCCGTCCCATCCCTAACCGGGTCATTAAAATCAAAATCATAACCACTACATTGTACCATTGGTTCGATTATTTTCGCTCCATTTGATTTGATTAACCGCGATTTCTTTAGTTTTGCTCTAAAGGGATTGAAAAGTTAATTTAACCTAACTGGAATCTCTATGCAGGAAAACGATAATTGATTTTCTGATAAATTGAAGGTAAAACAAGAGGGAATTTTAGAGTGCCTGGCTTGCTGCTGTGTTTTTACAGCTTTTGCTGGGGGGTTGGTACAAAATAAATAATGGCGTAGCTTGCAATTTGCAAAGTGTACAAGTCAGGTATGTGGGTCCCAATTGGATTATGAGTGGAAACGTGGTAAATACAACGTTAGATGAGAAAGGCTAGGTTTTAGGCCATGTCGGTTCATTTATTGTAATCGCAGTGTTTGCCATCCCTGTACTCGTAGCCACTCTCTATTCAAGTCGGGAGGAATTGAGAAAAATCAAACGTAAAAACATAATATTAAATGTACACCCCCTGCGACATTGTGGTGACATCTTCCATACGTTAAAAAAAAAAAAAAAATTTATGCAGTGATTAATAAATTAGTTCAAAATCAATAACTTTGTTGGATTCACGTGAAAAAGTATCAACAATGATATAAATGAAAGTGTATATGTAACACTATTCAACGAAAAATTACCCAGAAAGAGGGAGATCGGGTGGTTGTTCGCTAGTCTATTTTGGTACACTGAGCCCTATTTGGTACGATTAAAAAAATTGATTAAAATTTTATCAAGTTTTATCGAAATTTGTTAAAATTTTTATTTTAATCTCTAGATTTTCTACCAAATAAGGGCTAAATAAGATAATATGATAATTAGTATTTGTTTGGAAGTATTTAAATTATAATTTCAAAATTTCGTTTAAAATATAACAACTACAAAGTGCGGACATCCGCCCGACATATAGTTGGATTTCCACGATTCTATGATTAATTAGTTAATAGCAATAAAGCGCATTATTTCCCATCTTTTCAGATTAGCAAAAGCCAAATCCTGTTTTTAGGTAAAGCTTTGTTCATAATATGAAAAAAAGCATAAAAAGACATCATATTTGAACAACTATAAGTAACCTTTTCCATTGACGATCTATTTGAAAAAAAATAAAGTGTTGTAAAGTGGGAATTTTTACCAATCTTAATAAAAGTGGACAAACACAAAAACATCTTTAGCTTTTGCTTATTAATTCGAATTAGTGGGTTACATCTCTTTTACCATGTTTTTCCTGAATTCAACGTAGTATGTACTTAGAAACTAATCATCACCTTGATGTAAATGCGATCGTAGTGTATCATATGATTGATCCCACATGTTTAATTAGATCATTATTTTAGTCCATGAGTGTCACAAGGGTTAGAAATTTCATACACCATATGTCCCACTTTTTTATTTTATTTTATTATTTACTTTTCTCGTATGAAGGAATTCGAATAAAAATATTTATAATGTAATTGTAGTTACAAATGATTTGATGGTATTGAGTTGTTTAAAGAGAGTGAAAAGAAAAAGAACAAAAAAAAAAAAAGTAAAGGAGTTCATATACTGTTTGAATTTCTAACTTGTTAGCTATAGGCTGCGAAGATTATGTACGATGGAAAATGACATGGGGAATTGAATAGATTCAAACAGAAACATAATCGCTTGCTAAATAATCAGTGGAGAAATGAGCAGTGAGATGGTGACTGATATTCTGAATATTTGTATATTGGTTTTTTCATCTTATGTGATAGGTCAAATGGTAGCGAGATAAATAAAGAAGAAGCAAAAGGCAACACAAGGTCCACATTCCGCTCCACCTCACGTCATACGTCTGTTTGTCGTGATTGGCATCTCCTATGAATGCTATCTTTTACAAATAACACCTCGACCAAAGGATACTTCGTATGAAGATACTTGATACGCCTGACAGATTGGCAGCTTGCAGGAGACACGCTCAGTTAAATTTTCGATCTATTTTTCAAATTGTTTTTATGACATAGGATGACTATTTTTCAATCTAGGTGGCTACTTTTCAACCTTTGACCAGATAGCCACAGAAATATGAAAACTAAGATTACACATTTGAGCTTGACTAGTCAAATGTTGAGAAGATGCCATGTGTTAAGGATTCAATTGGCATAACTTCTTTTCTCTTGGCTATAAATACTCTCTCGTAATGACATTCAAATGTAATTGCAATTTGGTAATTTACTCTCACACATAGTGACAATCTGATGTAATTGTAATTTTGTAATTTACTCTAAATTCTAGCTAAATCCTTTCACTCATCTCTCTTGCACTCATTCTATCCCATTTCGACTGATGATTGATCGTCAAAGTGTGGATGGTCACTGTACATTTTTCTAGGACGAAGACCTTTGCTCCATAATAGTGTGTTTTAGCGTCCAAGTGATGCCTAACTGGAAGGGGAGATGATCAGGATTCTGTTAACCACTGGATCGAACATATTTTGAGATGTGATTAAGAAAAAGATTTTACATTAACATTAAGCCATGTTTAGTAAAATTTTCTAAGAATAGATTTTGTTGAAAAATGATTGAAAAATTTAAGATTAAAAAGTAGAAAAAAGTTATAGGTCCATGTGCAAAGTTATTTTTATGAAAGAATGCGTAATTGAAAATAAGTTTGAAAAAAAAGTTTAAAAATGAAGGCCAAATTGGACTAAATAGAACATGATTTAAGAAAATAAAACAAATTTTTTGTTGCCTGAGCAGTGTATGTCACTACAATATAAAAGAGCCAAAAGAAAAATACTGTACACTAGACACGTGTCCCTTATTCCCATCGTCGATATAAATGCATTTTTTTGGGTTTTCAAAACGATGTTGTATGTTTTTCTATTTTCTTTCGTTGGAAGACAATAATTTTCTTCTCTTTCGTAACGTTCAACGATTCTATCTTCCACCACTCTCCTCTTGTTTGTGGTACTTGTGTCGTCGACTCTCCTAAATCTAATAATTTGAACTTATTTTAATATAAATACAGTACAGGGTACACATGGTGTGGATTAAAAAAAAGACGCAGTCGTCGCACAACGCGGAGATCCATGCTGAGCAGAGACTCCGCGCAACTCTGCGTCTCCGCGCTGCGAGGAGAGTAGATCTCCGCGCTGTACGCATAACCTCTTTCATCGTTCTCTCACGCAACCATCCACTACTTCTCCATTTCCTCACGCAACCCTCATTTTGTGTAGACTTTACTTTTCCTATTTTTCTCTCTTTTGTATTTCTCTCTCCCACAACTCTCTCTGCTCTAATTTTGCTTGAAAACTGGCATTGCTAAAATATCCAGAAATTATGAGTGATGGAGAAACTCGTCCCTTTTTCCTAATATATCCTTTAATGTGTCTGATACCAACAATGATTCAGAAGGTAATCGGGAACAAAGGTGTGTAAAGGTGGAGAGTTTGAGTAATTTCTCGATTTCGAAGATTCCAATCGGGGCCTGGGCCGCGATAAGGGATATTATATTATTGGAGGAATTGATGATACTAATCTCAAGCAGGCATACCTGGAATCTCTTCCAGAATTCCTTAGTCAAGAAACTCGCATAATGATAGAGTTAAAAGGACAGGCATTATTTCAAACATCTATCGGAGAGCTTTATAATTGGGTATTAAAAACCTTGAAAAAACTCTATGACAAAAGGGAATTCTCCGGAGACTTCAACATAAAGGGAAAATAATTTGGTAGAGCTTGCGATCAGCTAAATTTAAAGATCAAATGCAGACAGGTTGAAAGAGAATGCGGATGTTCAAAATCTAGAAAATCTAGGAGCAAAACTTTTAAAAGAAAAAACTTTTCCAAGTTTTTCCCTAAAATGAGATTTTTTAGATAAAAAGTTTTCACAAAAAAGGGAAACAAATGCTTTATCACAAAAGGGTCATTTTGTAAAAAAATGTCCTAATAAAAGAAAGGATAAAATTCTCAGCCAAATCCTTTCGACGGTTCAAATTGATCTTGATGAGGAAGATTTAAAATCATTGTTTTCAGAGAAAGAACAACAATCATTGGAAACTGTCTTTCCTCTTGAATACCATGATAATAACGACAACATTGAAAGTATACAAGAATGCTTTGGGATGCAAGTCATAAATCTTTCCTTGGCAGTGCCGATGATTGAAATAAAACTCTTTCCAAGAAAGTACGAAATACCCATCACGATGGCAATATTACTTGATATAGGAGTTACATCCTCAATTATTAACCCAACCATACTTCCTGAAAACATGTGGAGGCCTTGCAAAAAGATCTTTCAAGCAGCCAATAATGAGTTGCCACCAAACTTATTGGTAAACTAGTAACACTCCAATTCTTCCTTGAACTCAACATTTCCCATAAATTACTTGGATGATCATTGCCAGAAAATGATCTTGTCATTGGTTTTGATATTATCAAACAATTATGGGAAAAATGAGTTAGGCCTCTTTCAAATGGACTTAAATTTAAATTTATTTTTCCCCTTACATTGAACTAATCATATACTTTACCCTTACAATTCCATCTATAATAGAAATCTTTATAAGAGATTATTGTGCAGAATCTCACACAGAATTCCTTACTAAATGCACAAATCCTCTTTGGAAAAGCGAATTACTAAATGCAGAATCCAACAAAAGCGAGTTACATGGGAATAGCCATGTCAACGAGCTAAAACTCAAAGCTAAGGCTCGGCTCGAGCAAAATTGGTACGAACTTTTTTAGGTCCAAGTCGAGCTAAATCGAGCAAAAGCTTGACAAAAAACTGAGGCTCGGCTCGAGCCTTAGTGGGCTCGAGCCGGTCCGACTCGTGTTTTTTTTTAAATTCGTTATAAATTTATAATTTTTTATAATGTATCTAAAATTGTGCAATTTATACGTATTATAAATAATAACTGAATCTTATTAATATATAAAAACATACATCTAAACTTAAAAAAATAAAAAAAATGAAAAATAATAGCTCGGGCACGAGTCGACGCCCCAAAATGGGGGTCAGCCCGAGCCTCAGCTCGATGCCACTGAGCCATGAGCCGGCCCTACTCGGGCTTTTTCCAAGCTCGAGTCGCCGAACTTTTTTGATATCGCTTCATATGAATGAGTCCTGAACATTTGGAACTTGCCACAAATGAATTGGTACAATTGCAGTCAGAATGACTCATAGAGCCCACTACATCACAATGGGCATGTCAAGCATTCTATGTTAACAAAAGAAGTAAACAAATCAGAGGAAAGTTAAGACTTGTTATTGATTATAAGCTACTAAATCATTTTCTTGCAGATGATAAGTTTCCTCTCCTTAATAGAAAGACAATGCTCACAAATTTGGCAAAAGCAAAGTCATTTCCATGTTTGATCTGAAGGAAAGTTTATGGCAAATGGGAGTCGAACCAATAGAAAGGTACAAAACAACATTCTGCATACCCAATCAACATTTCCAGTGGACAATTATGCCCTTTGATCTTAAAACGACACCCTCTTTGTTTCAAAAGGCGATGGTTAAAATTTTCCAACCACTACTGAAAACAACATTAATTTATATTGATGATATCTTGTTGTTCTCTGATGATAAGAATACCCATAATCTGCTACTCCAGAAGTTCACAGAAATTGTCACAGAATATGGGATCATGTTATCAAAGAAAAAAATGATCATTGCAGTGTCCAAAATTGATTTTCTTGGAATGCTTATAAAAAATGGAAGCTATTCACTCTATCCATACGTTGCCCAGGAACTCCTCAAGTTTCCTGATGAAAATCTGACAAAACAGCAAATTCCACAATTTCATGGCATGGTAAACTACATGATAGATTTCTTCAAGCATCTGGCTCCTGTTATACGACCTTTGTAGGACATGCTTAAGAAAAATCCTCCACAATGGTCATCCAAGCAAACTCAAGCTATCAAAAGAATCAAACAAGAGGTCCATAACCTTCAAGTACTAAAAATTCCCATTGATGGAAAAAGTATTCTACAAACAGAAGCAAGTGATTTGCACTGGAGAGCAGTGCTGCTAGAAGAAAAGAATGGAGAAAGAAAAATTTGTGGCTACAAGAGTGGTATATTCAAAGAATCTGAGAAACATTACCATTCTACATTCAAGGAGATTCTTGCAGTAAAACGGGAAATTGAAAGGTTTCAGTTCCACCTTATTGGTTACAAGTTTCTAGTTGAAATGGACATGAAGGCATTCTCCCAAATGTTGTTTAAAAAAGAAATAGATTCTTAACTCACAACTTTTAAGATGGGCAGAATAGTTTTCCAACTTTGATTTTGAGGTCAAACACATCAAAGGCAAATATAATATCTTACCTGATTTATTCTTTAGAACAAAACATTCTATTCAACTACAGATCCATACATTTGTATGATGAGCACATCCACACAAAATCTTCCCATTCAAAACTTTCATCCTGAACTTCAAACTCCCATCAGAAATCAAATCATCCACTCAAGATCAAAGGAACTCATGTTAAAATATCAATCCATTGTTATTAGGTAAAATGGGATCCACCTTCTCGGGGGCTTGGTTTTCATCCAGAATATCCATTTCTAAACCTCATTTATTTTAACCCAGAACAAATCAAAGAAATTTTTTTAAAAGAACTTTTTTCATCCAGATTATCTTCTGAGATACATCAAATTGCAATCCAATTTAATGCTGATATCATGTATTCTTGGCATTCAGAAAGAACTTCACAAAATTGAAAGGATTACCCAGAATACTCCTCACTTCAACAATGAAATTGCAAGATTTTTTTGAATGGTTTTATTCGTTCTCTCATTGGAGAGACAAATTTCGAAATTTTTATTTAAAATTCAAAGATCTTAGAACTTCATCTATTAATGTCCATGTTATCCTAGTGTTCCAAAGACAGGGTTATTTTATTGAATCAAAATACTATGAACATCTCTCTCATGTTTGAGAATATGTGGTCTAGTCATTTAATTTTTACAAGGAATGTGAAAAATATCCTCAAGAATTCAAGATATTTCAGAGAAAAATGGCAGAAATTAATCAAACAATCCATCAGAAATTTGACCTAAGATTGAAGATGACGCTCTATGGGAAACTCTTCCAATGGATTATGCTCAGAGAAAGATTTTGGAAAATGTTAAATGAAAATATCCTTTGTGCTACTTTTCACACAGGATGAGAAAACCCACATCTCGCAAGGAAAAGATGGAAAGAAAATGTGTTACAAGAAGGAACAAGCTCAAGCCAACAAGCACCAGCAAGTCAGCTAGAATTTATAATGTCTCAATTCCTAGAGTCTCAAGATCCATGGGCTTACCGTGTTGACCCTGACAATCTCGAAAAACTCCAACAACAGCTCGACGGAGAAAAGGAAAGAGTTAAAAGGAAAATATTCCTTGGTGGAAAACACTAGGACTACTATTGGTTTAAGTGGAATTAGGCCTGGGATTTATTTTCCTTTGGTTCTTTTTTGGAACTTGCATGAATTATTATTGGGTTTTATACCCGCTTCTACATCTAAAATATAATTGGGCTGCCTTTTATTATGAAAATGTTAGGCTACAAAAAATTATTTTCCTTGAGCCATCCCTACTTACAAAAGTTGGTGTTTTGGTTTCTTCAATGGTCTGATATTTATTAATCTTCTTTGGACCCTTTATTTTTGGAGTGGTGATCTAGCCCAGTTTATTATGTCATCTTAGTCTCTTATAATAACCACAATAGAAGGCAGAATCTGTTTTTTTTTTTCCTTTCCATTTGGCTACCACAATGACTTCAACCTCGCACATTAATAAGATTTATCAAGTATGGCATTTTCATTCAATATTGACTCCCTTCCACCCATCTAAGACAACTGAGTAATAAGATGCACAGTGTTGGCCATGGTATAGCATCACTTATAGATCAGCTATGAAGAGGCACTATTTTATCTTCAATTATATACAATTATTCTTTTATTTGAATGAGAGCCTACCATCATCTTCAACTTCAGATTCACTATAATCTCATTATGCATTGGAGGTTTGGGAGTAACTAATATCGTCCTCAAGTTGACAACACGCAAGAAATTTGAGGAGAATTTGCCTTTTTATTGATTTCTTGAGGCCATAGACTACAACTTGGGCAGAAAATACAAAATCACGAATGTACACACTAAGTGTTCGATATTTGCTTAACTCAAATCTTTCTTATTCAAAGGTGATTTGAATCATCTTCTCTATTATTAAAGAAAACTCTAAAACCTTGCATATGGAGTAACTTGTGAGACCTTTCATTCTTGAAGGCGAGCCCTCACTCATCGAGGTTAATTTGTGATTATCTTATTGTTGAAAGTGGTCCCTTGCTATTGAGGAGGGTTTTTGGAAGTAAAAGGCCGGTTCACATTAGGTATGTGAGAGAGATCATGCGACGATTTAGGGAGATCAGATCAAATCGAGTATCAAGTCCATCAGGGTGCAGACAGGAGAAGTCTTAGCTACTCCTATTGACTTTTAGACTTCGACTATTTCATTCTACCAGTATCTTCTATCTACTCCTACACAGCCTTTCGACCCCATTCGTTCTGATATCATTCCCAGGCTTTTGATGAAGGATGATAATTTGGCACTAAACCATCCCCTATGAGGTGATTTTTAATATAGATGCTGACAGTGTTGCCGGCCTGGATGGGTTCTCATCCCTATTTTCCAACATTATTGGAAGATTATTCAGGATGACGTATGCATGGCAGTCTTGGACTTCTTTGATGGCAACCATCTTCCACGAGGTTTTGCTATTACTACTATTGTATTACTCCCTAAAAGGGATGGTGCTTATAAATGGATTGACTTCAGATCTATCAGTTTATGTACAGTGTTTAATAAACTTATTATTAAGCTTTTGAAAACTCGATTGAGTACACTATTACGCGCATTATCTCTCATCCACGGAGTGGCTTCATCCCTGGCTGCTTGATTGGGGATAATGTTTTATTAGCTCAAGAGCTTCTCTACACTTTGGATGTTAGAGCGTGAGGGGGTAACACTATGCTGAAGCTAGACATGGCTAAAGCATATGATCGTATGGACTGGGGCTTCATTTATTCTATATAAGAGGCATTTGGATATGATCAGATCAAGATTGACAAGATCCTGCGGTGCTTCTCAAAGTGTCGTTTTTCTGTATTCCTAAATGGCCACCTATTTTTTCTCTCATTACGAGGGCTTAGATAGGGTGATCCCATTTGCTATCATTGTTCGTCATAGTTGCAGATTACTTCTCACGTCTGCTCACTCAAGGTTTCAGGAATATCCCAGTATGTGTTATTGGCGTGGAGATAGTTCTCTTATCTCACACCTTTCATTAGCTAATGATATGATCATAATTTCCAACGACCAAAAACAGTCTATCAAGAGGATTCTTGATTATCTGGAGCATTACGAGGGGGTTTCTGGTTAGTTGGTAAAAAAGGACAAGAGCGAACTTATATTACCCAGACAGACGTCTATTAGTCATATCAGACATTTGGAGATTTTGACAAAATTTAGACACCAGCGGTAGCCTTTCACTTATTTGGAGGCCCCCTTATTTAAGGGGACCAATAGGAGCTTCATTTATGATGACCTTATCTAGAAGGTCAGGAACAAGATCTCAGGTTGGCCTTCAGGAATTTTATCACCTGAGGGTCATTTTACTTTGTTGAGTTCAATACTCTCTTCCATGCCATTACATCTTCTTCAGATTATGTAGCTCCCCAAAGCTATTATGAAGAAACTTGAGGGCATTTTTACGTGTTTTCCATGCGACTCCAAAGAGCAAGTGCAATTTTTACATTGGCGGAGGTGGAATGAGATTTGTCTTCCTATTGATGAGAGTGGTCTAGGCTTCATGAGATTACAAGATGTGATGGACACCTTATCCATGAAGCTCTGGCGGTTGTTCCATTTTTAGAGATCACTTTGGACCCAGTTTTTACTTGGTAAGTATTGTATGGGGACACATCCTTCACTTGCAGTAGTTCCCAACTTAGCTTCTCCTACCTGGAAGAAGCTGAAATTAGTTGGGTCTCGAATAGAGCCACACATTGCATGGTACCTTTTTGCAGGTCAGATATTCTTTTGGTATGATTGTGGGATGTATAAGACCACGTTATCCCTATTCCCACACCAGCGGCACACATTTACGAAGGTACATGATTTTTTTTTATGATATAGGGAGGGATATATGACGTTTATTAGAGGTTTCTCCTCCTCTTATAACGGTGCAGATATGGGCTATACCTCTATTTGCAAATTCTAAGGATCACATTATTTGACGAGATACATAGGGTGGGATATATGACGTTTATTATAGGTTTCTCCTCCTCTTATAAAGGTACAGATATGGGCTATACCTCTATTTGCAAATTCTAAGGATCACATTATTTGACGAGATACATCGGATGGTAGCTTCGTTACCAAGTCAGTATGACAGCTCGTACGTACAATGTACCAGTATTAGGAATCATATCGATAATTGTGGAGCTCCATTGTGCCTGGTATTGTCTCATTCTTCTGTTGGAGATTATGACATGACCTTATTCTAGTAGATGTGGTTATTCAGAGAAGAGGAGGATTGGATGCCAGTTGGCCTCTCGCTTCTAGTGTTGTTCTTAGACTAAGACTATCAGTCATATCTTTATTGGTAATAGCATCTCCAATAAGGTATTGCAGCATTTTGGAGAAATTTTTCAGATATCAAACGAAGGTTCTAGAGATGGCAGTATTCTGGACACTATGTTCGTTGTGGACACATTCGTGTTATCATTTCTCTACTGATATTTTGGTTTTTTTTGGATCGAGAGGAATGATACGAAGCATAAGGGATCTGCATGGTGGCCAAATGTATCATTTGAAGGGTTTATCCCATGTTCATTTTCTTCATATGGGAACAATGTTTTGAGTTGTGCATTGGTAAGGAGATTTGACACTTGCACCCATCTTTGGTATTTCTTTCGACCCCCATTCCTCAGCTCATCCCATTCTAGTTTGGTGGTACGCTCCATCAGTCGAATCTGTCAAGATCAACACTGATAGATGAGTCAATGATGGTTTTAAGTGGAAGAGGCATCATCAAAGATCACTCATGTCACTATATTAGGGTTTTCTCAACTTTGTATGGATTGTGCATGATATTAGAGGCAGAGCTTAGGGCAATTCTTGATGGGATTTTGGTAGCTAGATGATTCAATCTTTCAAACATTTGGATCGAGTCCGATTCTGTAGTTGCTATTCACTGCATCACTAGAGGAAGATGACCATGGGCTATTCAAAGCATACTTAGACAGATCATAGACATCGTATCATTCGACATAAATATTTTCCTACATCTACAGAGAGGGAAATCAGGTTGCAGATAAAAAAATGTGAGCCCATAAATCGTGGCTCGTTGAGGCTAGCTCGTGGCTTTCTTATTTATCTAAAGCGAACCCTAAATCATGGTTCTCTTATTATTGAAGGCGAGCCCAAGCTCGTAGATTTTTTTTTATTAGATACAACTTTTTGCCCTTATAAAAGGAGCATTTCTTGGCCACATTTGCGGGATGTTTATTCATCGCTTAGCCATATGTTTATTCCTGGCTTTGCGAGATGCCTATTTCTCACATCTCACCATCATCGAGTCTAACTGCAAGACCTCTTCTATTCAAGACCATTTATAAAACTCCGATAGTTCGAGAGCTATTCGTGGAATTTTTATTTTCCCGCCTCGCCAAATGCTTATTCTGGCTTCGCGAGATGCTTATTCCTCGCCACTCACTATCGTCGAGTCTAATTGTAAGACCTCATCTATCCAAGGCTGCTTATAAGACTCCAATAGTTCGAGAGCTATTCACAAAATGTTTATTTCCTGCCTCGCGAGATGTTTATTCTCAGTTTCACAAGATGTTTATTTCTCCCCTCTTACTATTGCTAAGCCTACCTATAAGACCTCGCCATTCTGAAGTCAATTTATAAGATTTCAATAGTTCGAGAGCTATTCGTGGGATATTTATTTCCCACCTCACCAGATGCTAATTCATGGCTTTGTGAGATGCTTATTTCTTACCTTTTACTATTGTTGAGCCTGGGTTTAAGACCTGTCATTTCGAGGTTAGCTTATAAGACTCAGATAGTTCGAGAGATTCACGGGATTTTTGTTCTCCTCTTCGACAGATGCCTATTCCTTGCTTTGTGAGATGTTAGAGCATCGCCTCTTACTATCATTGAGCTTAGCTATTAGATCTCGTCTATCCGAGGTTAGCTTACAAGACTCCGATAGTTTGCGACGATTCGTTAGCTCGATATTCATTACTCGTTTCGTGAGATGCCTCACCATATTAGTTGTTGCATTACAGATGCATTTATATTGAAGAGAGCTCATCATGCCTTTGCATCAACTTATCACAAGCTGCTTATATACTTAAAGTCACGTCCATACTTTATCTATAACACATCTATGTCTATTTTCAGAGAGCTTATCATGCCTCTTCATCGACTGCATTACAATTTCCAACCTTTCAGAATTTACTTCCGCTTCAGTTATGTCACATTTACTTATTTTTCAGAGAATTTATATTATTTACCACTTTCTAAGGAGAGGGGTGGGGCCTACCTTTATACCTACAAAGACAAAGCCTTCCACGATTGGATCAAACATTATGGAGAAAGCCCTTGACATGGATGTACCACCCCCATGTAAGGATATTAGATGATTATAGCTACTTATGTTCAGAGCATCGCCTCTGCTACTTATGTCCAGAGCTTCGCTTCTACAACTTATCCCAGAGCATCATCTCTTCTACTTATACTTCCAGAGTATTGCATCTACAACTTATATCTAGAGCATCGCTTCTACTACTTATACATTTAGAGTATGGCATCTGTTACTTATACATTCAGAGCATAATCTCTGCTACTTATGTCCAGAGCATTGCTTCTGCCACTTATACGTCCAAAGCATAGTCTCTACAACTTATGTCCAGAGTATCGCCTCTGCTAGTTATACATTCAATACATCGTCATCGCTACCTATATCCTGAGCCTCGCCTATGCTACCTATGTTCAAAGCATCGCTTCTAATTTATACATCTTGAGCATCGCTTCTGCAACTTATGTCCAGAGCATCATCTCTGCTACTTATACATTCAGAGCATCGCCTCTACTACTTATACATTCAGAGCATTGCCTCTACAACTTATATATAGAGCATTACCTCTACTACTTATACATTTAGAGCATCACCTCTACTACCTATGTCTAGAGAATTGCTTCTACTACTCACATTTAGAGCATCGCCTTTGCTACATACATTCAGAGCATTGCTTTTGCATCAGCCTATCAGTTTATATTCAGTTCAGAGACTTGCCTCTTCTCACAAGTCCATGCATTATATGAATATTCATACCTGGACTTACGGGACTATTGTGATACTAGTATCTTAGTATTATTCTATTATTACTGTTAGCATATGCATTATATTATTGCTGTCGAGTACGCATGCTACACACTGCTAGTATGTCATGAGACATGACACTATTTTCATTACAGCAAATACATATGCTACATTATCTTCATTTTCATTTTATTATTGAAATCGTGTTATATGATTCACTATAGTACTACTATTACACTACGTTGTGCAAGCATATGACTTGCTATGATACATAATAGGCTCTCTGCATATTATATCTTAGAGAAATGTGATATGTCATTATTCACTTTATCGTCATGAGTTATTTGAGAGGCAAATAGACCCCAAATTTATTTTGTATATGTGTAGTGGATATATTGTATATTATTATAGGTTGGTTTAGTCCATATTAGAGAGGAGAATTCTTGAACCGATTTTATGTTCAAGAATGCTAAAAATTCTTTTAGAACCGAAGTAGTTTCTGAGGCAATTAATAAGTTCTCGTTTATTCAGGCTTGCATCTATATTTTCAAGGAGGTCGTAAATCCTTTCTTATTGGAGCTGCTTATATTTTTTAGGCAATTTGTAAGACCTCACCTACTTGACTACTTATATTTCAAAGTTCGATTCACACATGAATGTACAATTCAAATTTGGGGGACTATTGTTACACATATAAATTACGTGGTATCAACTACTCAATTAATTGGTCTTTATTTAATTAAACAATTGTATATTGGGCTTGAACTTGGGCCCATCTCACTACTCAGCACATTTCCATTTCTCTATATATTTCATATACAAAAGGTAAGTAATCTGACCCTAGCCAAAATCCCCTCTCCCATCTCTCGCGCTCATATTATCTTTCGTCTGGCTGTTGACTTGACCATCAGAGTATAGACAGTCGTCGAATCTTTTTTCTCAACTGGCGACCTTTTTTCTCTTAATGGAGTGTTCCGGTGTAGGTAATGTCTACATGGAGAGGATGCGGTCGACATTCGGTTAGCGCAATTTTTGAGATCAACAGCTCCAATTTTTGTTCTCAAATTAAAAATGGAGAATTATTACTAATATATTTTAATAATAAAATTTTAGTTTGAAATGGCTATTAATGTGATCATTAAATGAGTAATTTTTGAAAATATTCAACGGATGCCATTTGAGTGCCTCTTTACTTTTTAGCCTTTGCTCTTGTTGTTAATTAGCCTCCGGGTGCCATTTGAGTGCCTCTTTACCCTTTAGCCTTAGCTATTTTTGTTAATTGTCCTCCAATAGACATCATATGCTTTACCCTCTTTTAGATTCTTAATGGTTATTTGACAAAGTATTTAATAAAAAAATTAACAAACATAGATGAAAAAAAATGATGATACGTGGTTAAAAAATTGATAAAATATTTTGGATCTCATGAAATGTATTGACAAATTAATTATCGAATATCACCTTAACATTTTAGTAACTTTTTAAACTTTTCCAAATCAATAAAAAATGCTTTGAACTCCACATTTTAAGTCTCTATTTGAGCCTCATTTTGTTGTGAAAATGAGTCTTAAATAGTGATTTTTCGAAAAATGTGTGGTGAAAAAGTAAGGAAATATTTTTGATTTACGTGCAAAATTATTTTAGGAGAATGAGTAGTTGAAATGAATTTGATGAAATCGAGTTTTTAGAAGATGAGACTCAAACAAAAACTAAATTTCAACAAACTTGTTTAAATACTTGTTGTAAAAAATTAACGATCATTATGTCCCTATTTCTTTAACTGAAAAAGTTCAGTAAAACTGAAATTAGAGTCAAGAGTTAATTTTAATCACGCATTTCATGACATTCATAACTTTTCAACTAAAAAAATTAATTAGAATTTAAGTTAAAGTCAACAATTAATTTTAATTATAGATTTCGTGAGATCCAAACTTTAATAAAGATTCTAGATTGCTACCCTATTGACCCATATCGAAAAGAGACAATATGCGTCTTCATATATCTAGGACTTCATAAGTGCACAAAAGATATATCCAAAGAACCATATCTAGTACAGTTAGGAGATTGAACTATGTTATTTATGATAAATACTTATCCTAACTTTTGACGTGTAATGGATCTAGTCATATGTATCAGTGTTACCTAGGAAAGGATATTGTGGTGCTTGGATGTTGCTATTAGGTATTCCATTTATGGTCAAGGGAATAACTTATGATTGGGAAAAAAAATATACACATGTTAACTAAGGAAGAGACATAGTCGAGCATAGTTATTAGGCTTGTGCTCACTAGCTATATTGAATAACAAGAATCAGATCTTGTAAATATATCATGATAGCATAAGAAATTATATGGCATAGATGTATTAAGCACATAATGATACTAGTTGAGAATGTAAATTATGTTATACTCATGCAACTATAGCATTTGTAGAGAATCTCAAATGTCATGTGGAACTAAACATTCGATAGTACTTCTGTAAGAGACATTAGAAAACAAAGTGTCTTTGTGATATATCTATGGAAATGATGATATGTAATCATCATACCCTGAGGATGTCTAGATGATATATTTTTTGATGATGTCGAATCTCTGAAAATTACGTAGAAGATGAAACTTTGTGTATTTGAGAACTAGTGATTGAGTTTTTTTTTGTATGCCCACAAATGAAAAATTGTGAGTTCATGAGTAACCTATTGCTATATTACCATATAATGATTTACATGCACATATAAAGTATGTCGAACATGTTAAGATTGACTCACTCCCTCGAGCAATCGCCTTAGATAATTTTGGGGTGTACTGAGATTAAATAAAGTAATCATGTTGTGTGTATGATCTTGCCACCTTGATAAAATATCAAGGTAAGATTATTATAAATAATCTAAATGGATTGCTATCCATTAAACTTTTTAGTAGCCATATTGAGTTATCAGCCATATTGAGTTATCAGTTTGAGTTTGCATGGAGGAATGAAATACCTGAACTAGAATTTGAACGGTGTTATTTATTTCTTTAAAAATATGGCATACACATTAAGAGAGGGAGAAAACACCATAGCTCGTATTTCTTATCATGTGTGATCTTACGACCTATATAAGGTAAATGAATAAATGGATCCTCGATTCCTCAATGTGTGGCGCCCTAAGGTTATAAACCCTTATGACTTTTGACTATTTCTCGAGATTTTATTTCAATGTTGCCACTTTAGCATGTTACCAATAACTATAATTTATTTGATTTAATGGAACATGTCTAGGAAAACAGTTGATTTAAAGTTGAAAAATTCAAGTAATAATTCAAATTTTTTGACAAAACATTTCTATTTATCTTAACTGAGTGGACAATTTTGTTAACCTTTTAAGGTATAGAACTCCATTGTGAATATAAGGATACAATGTGGAATTCAAGTATGTTCTATAAATATTTGAGGAATCGAAAATACTTTTAAATTAGTGTTGAAAAATCTCAAACCCCATATCGTTCTTGTGAAGTTCCTCTCATAAAGCTACTAAATATTCCTTAGAGGTTTATAGTACGTGAGTTCTAATAGATCGTACGAACTTTTGTGAGATAAATCTTGAGAAAGATGTCACGTGTGGTATTCATTGTCACCTATGGTTCGAGTCAAGTCCAATATTTGCAAGTGTGAGACGTTGAAAAATACGAATCGTGGATCACTCATGTGGGATCTCCACCCGCCAGACATAAAGTGGGTTGAAAAGAATTGCTTGAATTGATTTCAAACTCATAACTTTCCTCAATCCCCATTAACTTCTAATAACTCTGTACAACTTCCATTACTTTTGTCTTGAAAGTTTCGGAGATGAAAGATGGCATAAAATAGTGTAAAATTCTTATGAAAAATTATACATAAATTTAAAAGTGTTGAGAGCCACATTTTGACAGGAAAATTCGCAAATTTTGACACTTAGAAGGTAAGAATCTCATTCTATTATGATTCAGATAGAGATCATAGGAGTGCCAAAAAATGCAGATTTCGAATTTTGGCAAAAAACAATGCGACGATCTTGAAAACTCGTCTTTTAAAGTTAGAATGAACCGGTTTTATGTTTAAGAATGCTAAAAATTCTTTTAGAGCCGAAGTAGTTTTGCACTGTCTCACTACAATATTGGTTACGCTTCATTGTCTCTTTTAGCCTCCCTAACCTTTACTTTTTCATGCTGCGGTTACTCGGAATTTCAGCTTTATATTTACTTCAAATTCTATGATATTTTTCCTGTTTGATTTGCTCACGATCTGCGATGCTTAGTAGAGAGTTTTTTGAAGCTATAGGGTTGCACAGCATACTGTAGGAATACCATATACTATAATCAAGAAAACTATGTGGATTTCTTGATATTTAAGACGTTCGGTTCATTGTAGAGTTTTTTGAAACTATAGGCTAGCACTGCATATGCTGTAGCGATATCAATCTACTATAATCAAGAAAAATATATGTTGATTTCTTGACATTTAAGGCATGTTTGGTTTGCTGTAATATTGGATGGTATAATTCTGTTTTGTACTATCCATTACACCCTACTAAATATGCCACTGGTGTACTATGAGCATGTTCGGTGGGTTTGGAAGTACAAACCTCTCTCCATCTTAGAAGTCAACTTATAAGCCACCCAAACATGGTACGTCTGCTTGTGAGTCGTCCTCAAGCGGCTCATTTCTTCGTATAGTGGAAACTTGTGGTAAGAGAAATGGAACACAAGTGATAACAAAGTCCAACTCTTCAAAAATTAATCTTCAGCATAATCAGAAGTTCAATTTACTAATAACCTGCATGCTTGAACAACTATACACATTAAAATCGATGCCTCTGAAGGCCCCAAGGATCAACCAGCTATAGACAAAATCACAACTTGATTTGAGTAGACCTTCCGTTTTCCAAAGCCAAATCATTACCTGCTCAATGTGATTGTGACTCGAGAAGAATGTTGGTGGCTGCATTAATGTCATTTCTGGCATGAATCAGTGCTTGCCTAGCTGCGTTCCTCCCGAACCCCATCGAAACCAGCGCAGCAACCGAGTCCTCCGGTGGCTCTATTGTAGATGACAAGGATGCAGGATAGTTCCCCTGAAACCAAGAAGACTCATTAAAAAATGGCCTGAGCAGTGGATACAGTTGATAGTGCTTCCAGGGGTATGCATGTATGCCTCAGAAACGACACTATATGCAAAGACAGATAATTTGTATACATTTCACAGAAAACTGGAAATATGCTTGTTCATTACTAAATCTGGACTTCATTCAATTTCGGAAATTAGACCATTGGTCCCCAACCTATTGTCCAAGTTGCAAAATGATCCTCAACCTTTATTATAGTTGTACAATCAACAGAAACTTGTAAATTTTAGTTAAATTGTCACAACCTTCGTGGAAAAATACCTCCCTCAAAATTTCTAAGCAGTGGCCCAAATTGAGAAAAAGAAACTAAATTCATAAAGTTGGACTTATGAGGGCCACATGATGATTTAGAAAAAGTTAGACAGTTTTTGTTATTATAAGACTGATTCTGCAATAGCAATGAAAGGTTGAGGATCAACTTGCTACTCAATAGATTGGGAATCAATGGTGCAATTATGTGAAGGATTGTCTAAGAAATTATCAGATGAAGAAAATGTTTTCCATGCCATGATTTTGTGAACTTCCATCATATTAACTGAAAGAGAGAGAACGAAAAAATAAGAAGAAAAATACCAGCAGCATGGTGCAAGCAATTGAAAGCTTCTCTATTTACGCATGAATGCATATGACAATACTAGAAATCAACTTTATACTTGCCTCCACTTGGAGACCTGCATGGAATGGTGTACTTCCCAGGACATTCCTAGCTGGTGCAGTGGGTGATGTACTCCCCATGAATGGCCAAGAAAGTCGAGAAAAGAATGAGGTAATAAATTCGGGAAACTGAAAGGAAAGAAGAACATGAAAAGTCATGCATATATAGCAGCTTCAAGAAATAAAATAAACACTTCACGCAGTTTTGTCAAAGGCAAGGGCATATATGAAAAAAAAAAAAAAATCGGTGAACCTTAATCCTGCGTACGTGAAGAACATTTAAGCGATACAGGGAACCCGCAAGAATACCACATATCCCAGGGAACAGAGAGTTTTTCCAGGATGACAGAAGAAGCTGCAAAATAAATATGCAAAGAATGTACAGGGCATTAGATTATGATAAGTACCCAAAATTGGGAAAAGAAAAACAAGGAAAAGGAAATAGTCATGCTTAGTATGAATTACCTGAAGACCAGCTAAATAAATAAAAGTCTTGTCAGAAAAGTGGAGGCTAAACACTCGAAACCTAAAACTAGACTTTGAGAAATAATTCAATAGATGTGTTATTATGTTTGCAAAATTGGGACACATATAAGAGATTTTTTATTTTATTTTGGGTGCAC
>CAIGRP010077373.1:0-41344 GCA_903798385.1 Fraxinus cuspidata
TTGTCCATCCTTATAAACCCATGATTCTCTTCACTTCTAACCGATGTTGGACTTTGGTCGTATACCCAACACAAACGACGTCCTTTTATCAACTTCACAAAACGGCGTCATATTGGACGAAAACGTGATCAGTAAAGGATGAATTCACTCTTAATAATTTGTAAGGATATATTATATGTGTGTGCGCGCGCATTTGTCAACTAAAGTGTTTACATTCTATCAACAATTAGACATGATCAAAAAAATAAGCAAATAACTCATCATGACAAAGCATAAACTCTTTGAATTTATATGTATGTTTGTGCTACAATTGGGCTTTTAATTTATTAGAACAAAGTCGGATTATAGCTTAGCAATATTTGGAAACCCAATTGGTTATTGTGATGAACGATTGGGCTTAGTGAAGGAGAATTAGGGTTTGGTTTATATTTGTTCTAGCAAAATAATATGTAGAATTATGTATATTTTTTCCAAGCCACTAATGAAATATATTTAGTGTTTGTTTGGCATAGCTAATTTGAAATCAATTTTTTTTTCTCAAATTCATTTTCGACCACACATTTTTCTAATAAAATAATTTAAGGATGTTCAAAAAAATTTGAATTGCTGAATTTACCTAATTATTACGAAATATTGGTGTCTCTTTTTCGCCTCGCATCTATTCAATCCAAGTGCTGTCTCAATTTTTGAAATCATATTGAGCTCGAATAGATCATGAAAATGTGGCTATGAGAGCCTTTTTTCGAATCATATTCTGCAGATGCTTTAACCAAGCAAGTTGGGATTATTTGATGATTCCCTTTCCATCATGAGGCCAACCATTATGGAATTATTTCACAAAATGATTATTCTTCAATGAAAATTAAAAAGATAATGACTTCCTTTTCAGAAAAGTTTTCAACTTTTGACGTTGTTTGTCTAGTAGGGAATAACTGTAATAGAAGAAAAGAAGTTAAAAATATGAATTGTCTGTGCTATAGCTAGAGGTCGCCTCAGTTGACCACTTGATGCTTTAGGACAAAGGAAACTATCTTTTGGATCATACAACTGAAATTAATTATCAAGATTTACTGTAAAAATCGTGACAAGATCAATTAAAAATGTTTAACAACTTAAATGTAAAGATAATGCGAGAAATATTTAAGAAAAAATAATGCTTAAAGTCCTACACAATATATTGATTTCGTGCTGACTACAAAACAAATTGTAGTTTTTTTATTTTTTACGATTTCAAATAAATAATTTTTTATATTTTCCATTTAATTTTCATTAACCAAAACGACAAAAAAAAAATCATGAGAGACCACAAAAGATACATGGAAAAATATGTTACACTAATAATTTAAATAATAAAGATAGACCAACAAAGGACTATTATGCTTAATTATTAGGGCATATGCTTTATAAATCCTATGTGCCACTTATAATTTATTCAAAATCACTAGTACAGAACTATGTGACAATTGGTGTGAATCCAATGACAATTAATTGTCATAAGAATAAGCCAATTAGATACCTCACACATTGAATTGAACCATTTCCACTTTAAAAAATCAAAAGGGACAAATGAAAAATATATTTCTCTGTCCATTTTACTGCTTGTCGGGCACAAATTGTTTATAGGAAGAATGATTTTTTTTTTTAGAATATGTGATTAAAATGTGAAAAATAGTTGTGGATCTCTTAAAATATGTGACTGTAAATTATTTTGAAGAACCATGGTAATAATCTTTGTAAACAAGGATTTAAATATAAGAGTAAAATAAAAAAGAAGAGGGAAACTGGCCTTCTTAAAATAATCTTTGTAAACAAGGATTTAAATATAAGCACAATATATACCTATTAATGGAGATCATCTAAATATTTCTTAGTCAACGTATGTCCCCAATAAGTCCAATTTTATGAAGTCAAATTTATTTTCCAAAGTGCGCAATAAAAATAAATAAAATAAATAATTGCAATTAGAAGTGTTATATGAGGGTTGTGATGATTCAATAAAAAATTGGTACAACCCAGGATGAGGCATGATCTAATTAACCTCTAGAACAATAATATTATAAACAACACTAGAATCAAGACACGGTTTTTTTGTGCTCGTGTCATACTTTATGCTATCAAGCACCTAATTAGAAGCTTGACAAGCTCACGGCCACTCTCCGAAGTAGATTATTGCTTTTAAAGATTGAGGCTCGAATTGTTACTATAATGATACTTTAGTAGCAACAATCACTGGTCTGTGTAAATTTGACGATAATCTCCATTAAAAATGAATAGTATTAATAGTCGGGAATTGTACATTTCATCAAAATATATTTGTAATATGTAAATATCTAATGTGGTGGCCCAGTTTGGTAGTGGGCCATAGAGGCAGCCAGATTTCATTGGATATAATAATCATAGGGGAATTTACAAAATATCTAATTCCATGTTTGTCAATTAAAAAATGTCCAATTTTAATAACTCTTGTAAAAATGACAAAATTTAGTACTAAATTGTTTATTACCCTTGATGAAAAATGAAGCATTTTTTTTTAATTAGTCACAAATTTCGAAAAGAAGAAGTAGCTTCCATGATAAGCTACATTAAAATGACGTTCTCGACATTTTAAAAGTTGTTATCGATATTGGAACTCTATTTATCTTGATACTTCATTTGTCTATAACGAAATTTTATTCCGAACATGAGATTTCTCTACATTTCAAAATGTTCTTGATTTTTGAAATATAATTCTTGATATTTAATATCTATGTAGATGAGAAATATAGCATTTATAATGATTTGACTTGTATACTTTTGAAATAAGTCCCTGTTTGACACACATTATCTCAAAATACATTCTTTCAAAATTCATTTTCAACCATACATTTTTCAATAAAATAATATTTTCCACAACTTCAATAACTTTTCCTTACTTTTTAACCACATATTTCTTATCATATCACTATTTAAAATACATTATTTTATCAATAATATCCATCAAACACCCCCAAATAGGACATGCTATGTGTCCAAATTTTACCGGCCAACTAAATTTTTAAACGTATGCACATTTTTGTTTTTAGTGTGGAATTATAAATTGTAACAATGGTATTTTGGTAACAAAAAATGTTACAAAATAGACATTGAACAAATTTTGGACATTTTTACAAATTACCATTTGAAAGTGACATTTCTTGTAATTTCCACGTAATTAAACTTGTTACTAATTTCCCATGTGGTCCTCAATCAACCATTGACCTAGAAATATTCATATATAATTCCAATAATATAAAAATATAATCACTGGCATTTTGGAATCACAGGTTGGAACATGGCTGCACACTCAAGATTTAGAATATTGAATTAAATAAATAATTTAATTGAAACTCGCTTCCTTCATTATATCAAATCTTTCTAAAATCAGATTCTATTAAAATATTTATTATTTAACCCATTAGTAATCTTTAATATTGCAAGAATATGAAGATATTTAATACCCCCAAACTTAGTAATTTGCTTGTCCTCGAGCAAACACAAAACTTTAAAAAATATCTAACGAAACTTCAGACGAAAACTAAATCAAACAAAATCACTTAAAACAAATTCCGTTAGATATCTTGCCCTCATAGCTCAAGATTGAAAACATAATATCAATTTCATGAATCACTAATCACTTCAAAGTTAAAATGCCCAATCTAAATTCTCACATATTCAATGCACAACGGGGGATGTGTATGTGGAGAATCAAATGCAACACTGTACAATAATAAGTTGATTCAATTCCCGACCTTAAAAGTCAAATATTTCCTTACTTCGTTCGAGGGACTCATACATCTCCAATTTTTTTCTTTTTACTTCCCAAGGTGTATCCTAAAGTTGATTTTCAATACTAATTCCTTACATCACTCAAGTTTGGTTCATTTTAACCGGTAATATCAACAATTTAAGCCATGTGATAATTCTCTCAATTTATGAGTGCTTCGATAGTCAAGTTTATACGAAGCAATTAAAAGCCACTAGATATCTAAGGCTAAACATTTTTTTCACAATTGCACAATTTTTTCTGCTTATTTTGATATATTTTTTTCAGCTCAAAATTAACCTCACCTTTTTTTTCTCTTCTTGACCCATGTAATGAGCTTTTACTCGATAATACCCCGATTTTGAAATACCAAAGGGTACCACGTTTCAAGAAATCTCTAAGGACTTACTAACTCGAGTCAAAAAGGTGCAAGCGTGAGGCAATGAGTTAACAATTTCACTGCTCTTTCTTTAAAAAGAAAGCCGAAAAAAATCAAAGGGCTAGATTCCTAGCATATGGTCATTACCTAGTTCATACTTGAAAGCTGAAGACACTCCACACAATATATATTTTATAGCATGCATGGAATTATCACAATCATGAAATCATATCATTTACCAGCTTGAACGTCCCAAATTATATCATACAAGGTAAGGATGTTGTGAATATTAGGTTTGGGATTGAGCATTAAGTTTTCTATTTCATCCTATAAACATGAATCAACCTACTCATGTACAACATCACAATCAACTCACGTGCATAAATGCTTCATGTTATGCATGAATAAGTAAAAAAATTTAACTAAAACATATAACTCGTTCATGATCCATAAACTAACACATGTCCTCAATAATATACATCATTGCCGACAAAGCTATCTAACTCACACAAGCATGCAAAACAAAAACAAAAATTCAAATTTTATTCTTTTTTTAAAAAATGCACACAAAATAAAAAATATATAGAAGGCGATTAGATAATTCTAGGCAATTAGATAATTTATAATACACCTCCAAACTTAAATTGAGCATTGTCCCCAATGTAAAATTAAGGCAAGGTGATGAGGACTTCCCTGAATTATCTGCATTGCCTATGACGTTTTGGTACTTGTGATGCTGGTTTGATGGATGCTTCTTCCATCTTCTTTTCCAAACTTGAGATTTATCTCTTTTTTTCTTGTCAATGTTGGTTTGAGTGTTTCGCAACGTCATGTTCCTGAAAAATTAAATTTTAGATATTGAATACATGAAAAAGGTGTTACTTAGCTCAAATATTTAATATCCAACTTAATTACTCAAGGACCTAAGGGGGGAGGGTTAAGAACGATGATTCCTAAATAAACTTTAAAATAAACTAAACTATCATATAACTTGAAAATAAAATAAATAAAAAAGAAGAAAGCTTGGGTTGCCTCCCAAGAAACGCTTCTTTAACGTCATTAGCTTGACGTAACCAAATTGTCTACGTTGGATCTTCAGGTGGCACGTCTCTCATGTTTCTAAACCTTATCCTTGGCTTTGTACCCTTCTTCACTGTAGCATGGCCACGAAAATTTGAGGGCTTTAACTCCAGTATAGCCTTCAAAAACACTTTTGATTTGATAATGTTGGGAGGTTTCAGAGGTTCTTCAATGTAGTTCTTCATTTTTTCAGGAAGATCGACTTCTTGAGCTAAGATGAAATCCACTATTTCCTTGGTCCTTGTATAACTTTTAGTAGTAGCTGTAGCAATCTTTTAGTAACTAGTTGCCATGTATTGCTCTAGAGGATAATGGAACAATTTTCTTTTGCAATTTTACCCTTTATTTCGTCAATAGATTGGACCATACAGTAGGTATTAACTTTTGAGGATTTTTCCATTGGATATATGATGAACATGACCTACTCTTCATTAACTCACGGTGTCAGTTTTCCTCCTTGGACATCAATAAAGTCTCTTCTAGTAGCCAGGAAGGGTCGACCAAGAATCAATTGTAACTTCTCATCCTCTTCCATGTTAACACCACAAAGTCCACCGGAAAGATGAACTTATCAACCTTCACCAATACGTCTTTGATAATTCTCCATAGGTAGTTGATGGATCTATCTGCCAGTTGCAATGAGATGGTAGTCGGTTTCACCTCTCTAAGACCCAGCTTCTTAAACAGTGATAGGGGCATCAAGTTGATTTTAGCTCCAAGGTCACATAATACTTTATCAAACACAATACCACTACTAATTCAAGGAATGGTGAAGCTGCCCGAATCTTTCAATTTCAGATGAAGCTTCTTCTGGAGAATGGCACTACACTCTTCTGTCAGCTTAACTGTCTCAAACTTCTTCAGCTTCTTCTTCTTTGACATGAATTCCTTCAATAACTTGGCATAGTTAGGCATTTGGGCTACAAAAGGAATGTTGATGTGGATTGAAAACCTCCAAGAATTTCGCAAACTGCTCATCAATTTTCTTCTTCATGGTTCTCCGAGGAAAGGGTAGTTGTGTCTTCAAGATGTGTGGATTGTATGGGATTGAGATTGAGTAAGGCTTATGAGTCTCTTTTGTTGCCTCTGCTATAGTCTTCTGCTCTTCAACCATCTTTTCCCCTATGGGAATGGGATCCGATGTAAGCACTAAAGCTTCTCTAGGCTTGCTTTCTTCAATTACACTTTCATTCCTCAATGTGATGGCAATGCAGTGCTCCATTGGTTTAACCTCGGTGTCACTGAGGAATGTTCCTTTCTATTGGAACTGTAATGCAGTTGCTATCTGACCAATTTGCACCTCCAAATTCTTCATTGTGACCCTAATTGGTAGTATGAGTCTCGATGTTGTCAAGTCTTGCCTTGTCCTTGTTGAACCTCGATCTAGTCTCTGAAATGAAAGTTCCCAAAATATCCTCCAGTGATGGCTTTCGCTCAGATGCCTAGATGCCTGACTATTGAACCCCTTATAGTAGTTGTTTCCAAAGTAGTTCCCTATTTGGTTGAAGTTCCGGTCATTAACATAATTAACTTGTTCGTTCTCTATTTCTACCTCCTCGTATGCAGTGGATGCAACCATAATAGATTCTGATTTCTTCAGAGTCCCCTATAATGTCAATGCCGCTAATTGAGATGTAAGAGATGACATTTAGGCTGCAAGGCTATAATAGGATCCATTTCATAATAAACAGCTACGTTTCTTGCATTTGAATGCTCACTTGGCCATTGATAGCTATTAGTAGCTATCTCATCCAAAAATGAATAAGTCACATCTGGAGTCTTGGGCATCAAAGTTCCTCATGCTGTAGAATACACTATTGTGCTTGTTTGATCATTCAACCCGTTGTAGAAGAGTTCGACTTGCACCCAACTTTGATAACCATGCTGAAGACATCTTCTAAGTAGATCTTTGAATCTCTCCCACGCCTCATAGAATAGTTCGAAATCTACTTGTCTGAACTAACCAATTTCACTCTGCAATTGAGTTGCTTTGGAAGGTGGGAAAATTTTTGTAAGAAACTTCTTAGTTAACCCCTCCCAAGTTGTGATGGATCCATAAGGCAGTGATTGGAACCAGGCATTGGCTTTATCCCTCAAGGAGAAAGAGAATAAGTGGAGTCTAATTGCCGCGTCAGCGACTCTACTCATTTTCATCGTATCACAAATCTCCAGAAAAGAACTCAGATGAGCATTGGGGTATCCTGTCGGAGCTCCCCCAATCTGTTTCTGTTGTACCACGTGTATCAATCCCAGCTTCATCTCAAAATTATTTGCAGCAATAGTTGGGCGTACGATACCAGAATAGTTGTCATTAACAGCTGGTCTGAAATAGTCTTGAATAGCCCGTTGTTGATTATTTTCATTTCCTGCTCCGTATTCCTGTTATGCTATTGTTTCACGCTCGTCCCTCTGTATACCCTTTAGAAAGTGGGATATGCGTTCTGGTTCAGGATCAACAAGTAATAATTCCATATTCCTCGCTCTTTACATACACAGTTGAAATTAACAAACCAAGAAACTATCAAAGATATAAATAAAATAAATAAAAACAAAATTGAAAATCTAAATTAAAATTAAAGCTAATTGGTAATAATATTAGTAAAAATCAAATAAAACAATCCCGGCAATGGCTCCAAAAACATGTTACGCGTTTTATGCACGTGAATTATACAGCAAGTGCACGGTGTCAAATTTTGTAATATAGTATTGGAGTAAAAGTATAGAATACACTGGGATTGATATTTGATTTAATGCTAAATACTATAATTATTTTAGCTTTTAAATATCGTTTACTAATCTAACAATGATTTTAGTAACGAATTCAAAGATGCAATGTAAACGAAAGACTCAATATAAGAAAGGTCTAGGGAATGATTTCACCTAACTTTCAATTATGATTCAATTATGTATGTCTAGCTATTCTAGTCAATTTTCTCATGTTTAAAAGCAAGAATCCTAATTTATTTCTCTCCCATCTCTGGAGTGCCGGCTAGAAATTAATCTTAGAATTCAACTCCAATATCTCTATTCCAAATTAGAATCAAAGATTTTATGGAGTTCATGATTCTTTTATGGAGTAAACTTCATAGTCCTATACTTTCTCTCGAAACTCATAAAATCTACGATGTGACAATCATATGACCCCGCCTAAATTCCCCCCTCTCGAGTGTGGATATTGACTAGCGTCTATTCATTCAATTAATGGCCAATTAATTGAAAGCTTTAATTTCATGACACAATTAAACATATATGAAAAATCAAATAGAAATAATTATAACAAAATCAAATCATAATATCAAGTTTGGCTACATCAAACTCTACATAAATTGTTTAGATCATGATGGAATTCATAAAATCTATACAATTTATATGAAAGAACATAAGAAAGAAGGGAAAGATAAACTCTTTGAAGCTTTAGTTGGAATTCTCCTTGATGTTCTTCGCGCCTCGTCGCTTAGTTTCTTGAGTCTCTTGATGTTTTGCCCCTTCCAATTCTTTGAAAATAGGTTTTTGATCATGTATTTATAGTATTTTTGGAGTCTTGGACGAATTAGAGTTGAATTTGGCCAATAAAAGAATCCAAAAATATTAAAAACCTGTTTTCTCGCCCAGAGGCGCCTCGGCGCCCATGATGTTGTTGATTTTCAACAACAGAGGCGCTGTGGCGCCCATTTCGGGTGAAAATTCAAAAGTGTGCATCCTTCGGTATTTCTATCATAGCGTTTTCTCTTAATATTCGGTTGAGGTGATTCAAGATGCATTGGAAAGATAACCCAAAGAGCTACAACTTGTCTTCAGATGTCATTTTCCAATTCGAACATTTGCCATGTCAAAAATGAGTCTCAATATGAGATTAAAACTCAGGAACATAACTTTTTCGGTTGGAAATTGATGTATGATCATACTGTGATTATATTTGATCCATTTGACTTCTTTCTTCATCCAATTGACTTCTAGCACTCTCGAATCTTCATTGTGAGGTCCGACACAAATTTTGAGTATTTGCACTTTATTTCTCAAACTTTGGATCTCTTACAATTTAGCATGTTTCTCCAATTTGTCAACTTTTGCTTATTTCCTTCAATTTCATTACCTATATCACAATATCAAAACACACATTAAAACGCCCTAAAACTCTCTCAAGGATAATAAAATAACGAATTACGTGGCATAAATATCATGAGTGTAGAACACTCATCAATATTTTTCATTCTCTTTAACTAGTCAAATAAAATTTTGAATTGACTCAAGTTTTGAGTTCAAACCTTACCATGACTAGTTCATCAACGTTAGATTTTTTGACGTAAAAATAATTTCAATTTCTTGTTAAGGGAAGTGAAGTACAAAAATAAATTTTAAACTTTCTGCGTTTGAAGGATATTATTGAGAAAAAATGTATTTTAAATAATGATATGATGGGAAATATGTGGTTAAAAAGTAAGGAAAAATTATTGATGCGATAAAAAATATTATTTTATTGAAGAATGTGTGATTGAAAATGGGTTTTGAAATAATGTATTTTGAAAGAATGGATGTCAAACAGAGACTTACTGGACAATCAAGGATAATTGAGTTCGAGATGAGCATCTTTCTCTTAAACAAAATAGATAGATAATTATTTTATTAAGGTAATGCTTAGAAGTGTAAATTTGCTGATAAATATGTCTTCCTCCAAACCTGGAAGTAACTTCATTACACAGGTCATTCAACATTCAATATGCAACAAATAAGGTCCTTTCATAATAAATTTAAAAAGACTCCAAGACAACATATAATTAGCCTAAAAAGATTTAAAAAAATAAAAGCCGAAAATCCAAAATCCCAACAGAGACAATTCTTTCTTTCGAGTTTCGACTAAACCACTGAGAGAGTTTCTCTAATGAAAAATTACAGCTTTGAGCATCTGCTGAGGCCAAAGAATAATATCATAAAAGCTAGATATCTATACATGGCATCCTACTCGGGGGTAAACCTTAGTCCTCGCGAAGAATGTGAATGTTTATTAGTAAATTAAGCTCGAAAATGAAGATGTCATAACATAGGGGATGTTTGCGAGGGGACCTCGTTGGCAGGTTAGTTCGTGAATGTCTTTGACAATGTCAAACACTGCATTTGGCTGGGCAAGCTTTAGTGCGTTCTCTGACATTCTCTTGAGCTCGTCTGTCTTTGTGCTAAACCACTCAGCCACCAGTCGAGCGGTTTCATTAGGACTTCGGGTGAACACTCCTGCCCCATTGTCAACTACATATGGAACGTTTCCCTTTTCCTATCAAAAAAGCCGAAAGAAATGATATTAGTAACAAATATTGTTAATCACCCGAAAGAAGTAATAGAAGTTTGGTGGTCGTACTTGTCCGGGAATGTAGTCATTCAGTATAATCGGGAGGCCTCTTATCAGTGCTTCAGCGATGGTACCCGGTCCAGCCTATAAACCGATAAACTTGTTAAAAACTAATCCAAATTGCTAGATCAGTAACATAATTTAAGGTAGTAAGAACAAGATCTTAAATTCTTTTGCATAGTTAATATCATCAAATATTATCAGTGAGGTACATCAAATTGAATGAAGATAAAGAACACTAACGTACTTTCGTGATAATACAGTCACAAGCACCCATCCATTTCTCCATTTGTTTCTCGAACCCTCTAACCTATATTGAACAACAAGAATCCACAATTTGAAATAAATATTTTGCCGAAAAGAAAACATTTATTTTGCAGTTCAATACAATTCCTTAAGCATGAATGCTGTTACCTTGACAAGGATTTTCCAATCAAGTGATTTCAATGTGGAGGCTAGCGCCTCATTGCGCCCGCAGATGATAATTAATTGCCCTATCGGCTTCTTGAGGTCTTTATCATATAGAGATTCCTCCAAAGCTTCGGCCGTTTTCCTTACAGGGCCCATCCCTTCGCCACCTCCCATTAGCAGGACGGCTGGCAAGTTTAGATTCATCTCGAGTTCGACTCTTAAATCATCCTATCAAGGAAAAAACATCTGCAAGTCAGAACACCATACAATTCAATTTTTCATTTTTTCTTTACTTGACTTGCTAAATTACTAAAGATAAGACAGATGAAAAACAACGTTCACCTTGGAGAGGACCGCCTGAACAAAAGAAGGTCGGATGGGCAACCCATATACACGAATTTGGGATTGTTCAAGTCCATCTAGTGAAGCTCTATCAGCTACCTTCTGTGAGGGGCAGTACAATCGATTGACAGATGGATGAAACCTTAACGCATAACATTTCCATATTAGTAATACACACCGATTTGAGTTCAATGGAGAAACAAAGTTGCAAATCCATTTAACATATTACAAACAATGAAATAAGAATATTCGTAAATTACCATGTGCGGTGGCATGTATTGAGATCTGTAATCACCGTAACAAAAATGACTTTCTTCTGTAATCCTTGCCATCTCAATACCCACAATGGAATATGCTGCATAAGGGGATGGACACTGATGATGATATCAGGTTTGTACTCCATTAGGCCAGCCTCAACCTCCCTTAAATACGGAAAAATATAGAGCAGAAATTAGCGAGTTAAGTATTTGCATTAAGAATAGTACTAGCAAGTATAGAACTTAAGGTCAAGATGTTTAGGACATACAAAAGCCACTTGTTCGCAACAACAATAAACAGATGTTAAGTTAAGCCTCGTCCACATTAAATTTAGGGTTGACTACATAAATAATTTCTAACTAAAATAATATGTTAATCAAGACACAAAGTGAAAGCAATCACAAGGACAAAGAAAACATACTTCGCGTAAAAGGCGGCAATGGCTGCAAGATAGGCAGAGTGTATCCATTTAGGAGAGGTGCTATGAAATGCAACCTTCCAAAGCTGCACATGTTTAATCATGAACTTGTACTGGTTTTCCATATTATTCAGCGGCCAGCCAGTGTACTCCTTCCAAACATCCTTTACAAAAATCTGCAAAATGAAAGCATATAACATAAACAAATCAAGGAAACATAAAGTTTGTATCATCACATGATGCTAATGGTTAGAACTTTAAGCTTTCAATTCATGAGTCACAAACAAAAAGATCAGCCGAAACACAAGTTTGAAGAATGATCAACTTCAGAAACCCAAAATTATAGTAAGAACATGACTGGTTAGTATAGCATCAAAAAACATAGGAGCAATTTTTTTTTTTCCGTAGGAGCTGCGAATGCAAGCTCCCACAAATTACGATAAAGGCTCGACGATTGCTGCAAAGCAACAAGGACATGAAAATACAAAGACAATAGTTTTTAAAAGAGCAAAACTATACAAATAAGCAATATTAGCCTTAAGAATTTATAAATCTGATAAAAAAAAAAATACTTAAGATTAGCCCAAACTAAGGCCTAATTAATTGACTTATAATCACCACCCAGAAAATTTGCCAAAGGACAACAAAAGAACATTAAAAACAATTAAAATCATCAATTAACTTACCCTATATTCATCCCCATATTCCAGCTGGAACGCGTCTCGAATTGCCTCCGCCGATGCACGGTGGCCGCCACCAGTATCGCTCATCAGAATCAGCACATTTTTTGTCCTTTCAGCACCAATTTGCTCCATTTCCATGGTCTCATCTTCATCTTCTATCGCATATTTGCACCTCTTTTGGCTGCTCCCTCCAAAACCATACACCCCAACCCTCTCAAACACCTTCTTTATCGATTTCCTTGGTGACACCGCCATCACCATATCTATATACACAAATTCGTGCAAGATTTCTTTTTAAGAATTCTTGCCCATTATTAAGATCTCAAAACGAAAAAGATTGGATTTTCAGAAATGGGAAAGTAGCTTAGAAATGAATGAGAAACAGGGTTAGCAAAAGAGATTATAAATACTTGTATAATTGGTATATACGTATAAATGAATGTATATAACTTTTCCGACAAGTCAAAAGAAAGAAACCCAACAATAGATATTATAATACACACGACAAAGCAAATAAAGAAAACCCAGGTGCAGAATTCTTGAAAAGTCGCCGGAAAATAGATTTTCCGGCAAATCACGGAGAGAGAGAGAGAGAGAGAGAGAGAGGCGGCAGACAAAGACTGGGAAGAGAAAGAAGAGTATGAGTTGGCCAAAAATGATTGTTTTTTTCCGATTAAAAAGCAAAGGGTGATATTTTGGATACTCGAATGATGCCTTTGGCAGGCAGCGAGTGATGGCTTTATAGCCGTCGATCAGCCACTTGACAGGGAATGTTCTGATGAGCAGATTCGAATCTGATTCGAATCTTATTACATGAACAGTTGTTTCTGAACTGTATATTATTCGTCAGGGAGGTTTGTTTTTAATGTATTCATTATTAAATTTTCTTCACCTCGTATTTGATTTCGTTTGGTAAACTACTTCCACCAACAAAAATTTAGGAAAAAATGACTAAAATTTGAATGGAAGAAGGCAATAGACATAGCACATCTATTGTGGAGCATAGAATTCTATGGTTATTATTAGAGTAGAAAATGATGTAATTGTATTATTGAGAAAAGAAGAATTATACATTCACATTAGAAGTTCAGCGTCAATACATAGAAAAGAATTCAACAAAGCTAATTAACTCCAACTAACTACCTGTTGTACAAATCATTACAAAATAGACACGTGGACAAAGACAATAGACATAGCACATCTATTGTGGAGCATAGTATTTTATGATTATTATTAGAGTAGAAAATGATGTAATTAAAATGATGTAATTGTATTATTCAGAAAAGAAGAATTATACATTTACATTGCAAGTTTAGTGTGAATAAATAGAAAATAATTCAACAAAGCTAAGTAACTCCAACTAACTACCTACAGTACAAACCATTACAAAATAGACACGTGGACAAAGACAATAGACATAGCACATCTATTGTGGAGCATAGTATTCTACGATTATTATTAGAGTAGAAAATGATGTAATTGTATTATTCAAAAAAGAAGAATTATACATTTACATTGCAAGTTCAATGTGAATAAATAGAAAAGAATTCAACAAGCTAATTAACTCCAACTAACTACTTGCTGTACAAACCATTACAAAATAGACACGTGGACAACTAATCTAATTGTCTAACTAAACTGATTACTGGCTCCAGTTGTATCCCTTGCATTCCTTACGTGCAATGTAGCCAGCTTGCTCTGCTTCAACTCCTAGCTCCAGTTCACCATCAGTAGCTCAGCTTCTGTTACTCCCCCTCAAGATGGAAGATGAGGATTGATCAAAGCCATCTTGGACAGTAAATGAAACATCTGAGAAGCAGATAAAGCCTTTGTAAAAATGTCAGCCAATTGATGATGAGAACGAACTGGTAACAGCTTGACAAAACCATCAGCCACCTTATCTCGAACAAAATGACAATTGATCTCGATGTGCTTAGTACGTTCGTGAAAAATAGGATTAAAAGCAATGTGAATTGTTGTTTGGTTGTCACAAAATATTAATGCAGGATCCTTGGTCTAAATCTAAAAATCATGAAGTAATTGAGTAAGCTAAACAATTTCACTGGTAGTAGAAGCCAATGCACGATATTCAGCCTCAGCTGAAGATCTGGATATTGTAGTTTGCTTCTTGGCTTTCCAAGAAATTAAAGAATTTCCAAGAAAAATATAGAAATCGGTGACTGATTTTCTTGTGTCCAGGCATGATCCCCAGTCTACATCCGCAAATGCTCTCAGCTGAAATGATAATTGTACATAGAATAAGATTCTTTTCCCAGGACATGCCTTGATATATTGCAAGAGGTGATAAGCTGCATCTAAATGTGGTTGCCTTGGTTGTGTTACAAATTGACTTAACTTGTGAACAACAAATGTTATATCAGGTCTGGAGATGGTAGGTAAAGAAGATGACCAATTAATCTCCTATACATTGAAGCATCTACAACAAGTTGTCCTTCAAAAGAACTGAGTTTCAATTTACGATCTATAGGCAGTGCAGCTGGTTTACCTGCCAAGAATTCAGTGTCTTCAAGAAGTTGCATAGCATATTGCCTTTATGACATAAAGATTCCCTTTTGCAACCTTTCTATCTCCAGCCCAAAATAATACTTTAGCCTACCAAGATCATTCAGTTTAAAACGGCTGTGTATGAAGGCTTTTAGGGAATTAATTTCATGTGCATTAAATTCAGTGATGATGATATCATCAACATAGACCAAGAGTACAACAAATGAGCTACCAGAACCTTTGGTAAACAAAGAATAATCCGATTTTGATTGCTTGAAGCCATGATCAATAAGGGCATTGGCAAATTTGGAAAACCATTGCCTGGAAGCTTGCTTAAGGCCATAAATTGACTTGTAAAGTTTACAAACCAAATTCTCCCCCAGAACCTTAGAACCTACATAGTCTTTATATCCCAATGACAAATCAATATATATTTCTTCAAACAAATCTCCATTGAGGAAAGCATTGTTAACATCAAGTTGTGTGATATCCCAGCTATTAATTGATGCTATGGCTAAAAGAACTTTGACTGTAACCAGCTTAGCAACATATGAAAATGTCTCGTTGAAGTCCAATCCCTCTTGTTGAGTATATCCCTTAGCCACCAAGCGTGTTTTGTATCTTTCTATGCTACCATTTGATATGTACTTTACTTTATAAATCCACCTGTATCCTATGGCATGTTTCCCATCAGATAGTTTTGTAATAGACCATGTATTATTCACCTCCGTGGCATCTAATTCAGCAGCCATTGCATACCTCCAATGATCATATTTCACTGCTTGATGATAGTATTCAGACTTAAAGTTGGATGATATATTTAAGGGATAATGTTGGTGAGGAGTAGAAAAGAATTTGTAAGAAATATATTTGGATAATGGATAGGGCAAGCTTTCATAGGGCTATTGATTATGAGTTAGAAGATTACAATGGAAGTATATAAAGCATGGAGGAGGTCTGCTAGGTCTGGATGATCATCTGAGATCATCAGATGTGTTTGAATGATTAGTAATGGGAAGTGAATTCATCTGCAATTCATCTGTGTTATCTGTAGCATCAGTTTGTTCAGTATGGGTTATGGGTTGTGAAGCAAAGACAGGTATATGTTGATGAGAATGAGGTGGTTCAGAAGAAGGATTAGGTAGTACAAGATCATGGAAATGATAAACTATATCAGAACAATGAGGAATAGATTGAAAATGAAATACATTTTCATGAAATACCACATCTCTGGAAACAAAGAAGTTTTTGGATAGAATATTATACAACTTATATCCCTTAACTCTTGGGAGATATCCTACAAATATACAAGCTCTTGCTCTAAGTGTAAATTTTATTTGATTGGATAGTAGGGTGGATGCAAAACATAGGCTCCCAAAGACTTTAAGTTGACGGTAATCTACAAGGGTGTTATATAGGAGGGAGAATAGAGTTTTATTTTGCAAAATGGATTAGGAGTTCTGTTAATGAGAAAAGTTGCAGTTAATATGCATTCAATCCAAAACTGGGAATTTGGGCCTGAAAATACAATGATCTAGTAACATTGAGCAAATGCTGGTGTTTTTTCTCCACCGCTGAATTTTGTTCTGTCCGTTCTACATAAGTAAACTAATGAATGACCCCTTTAGAATGGAAGAAATTACTAAACTTCAACTCTGGTGCATTATCTGATCAGAACTTCTTTATAGCCTTTTGAAATTGTGTTTCAATCATCTTAAAAAATCTGGGAATATTGCAGCTTGCTTCTGATTTGCTTTCCATGAGGTATACCCAAGTAAAGCATGTGCAGTCATCCACCAACGCGAGAAAATACTTATATCTAGCATGAGATGGAACATGATAAGGTCTCCATGTATCACAATGTATCAAATCAAATGTATTTACAGACAAATGATTATTTGAGACAAATGAAAGTCTTCTTTGCTTTGCCAATGGTCAAATATTACAAGGAACTGAATTACAATTTCCATGTCTATCAGATTTCAAGGGCAATTGATCTTTTAACAATGCTAACTTCTGAAAATATAAATGGCCTAATCTGTGATGCCATACATGAGCAATCACTTTATTTACAGTTGAAGAAATGGAAATACAAACATCATATATTACTTCTACCATCCTATGTTGAATCAAATGAAGTCATTATGTATAAACCAGCTATTCTTTTGCCCTTGTCAATCGTCTTCTGGTTGCACATATCCTGGATAATACATGTGTTAGTACAGAATCTAACATCAATATAAGAATTCTTGGTTAATGAGCTGACTGACATTAGGTTGAACTTAAATTGTGATACATATAACACATCCATAAGCACCAGATTATGACCAAACTTCACAGTCTCAATGAAATTTACAGCAATTCTCTTATGATTTTGTAAAGTAACACACGCATTCTTAATTGATCTTATATCATAAAATGCTGATTTACTAAAACATATATGGCTAATTACACCAAAATGCACCACCCAATAGTCTGTTTAATTTAGCCATGAATTAAGGACAGTGGAAAAACAAGTACCTAAAACGTGATTAGATTGTTCATCAGTTTTTGTGGTGATATTTGCGGAAGCTAAATGATTGCTCAACATATTCATGAATTGCCGATATTGAGTAGGATTCAAAGATTGCATGAAATCCCCTGCATTACTCTGTACTTGCTCTGAATTGGATTCAAAAGCTACTTGATTTGTAGCAACACGCCTTGGCTGGTTTTTCACTTCTCCTACTTGATCATCAGTTTTCTGCCTTATCTTATAACCAGGAGGATATCCATGTAATTTATAACATTTATCCACTGAGTGACATGTCTTTCCACAGTAAGTACACACATGCCTATCCTTCCTTTGAAACTTGTTATGTACTTGTCCTAATTTGTCTTTCTTATGATCAGTTTTAGCATAGGAGGGCATAAAATCTCCAGTGCCAAAACTACCAATATTTATATTTCTTTGATATTCTTCTTGCAAAACAAGTGAAAACACTTCGTTAATAAGGGGTATGGAATCCATAAGAAACAATCGTCCCCTTACTTGAGCAAAAGTATCATTTAGACCCATTAAAAATGACATAACATACTCCATCTGGTAATGTTCTGAAATCTTCTTATTTCTTCCACAAACACACTTTCCACAAGTGCATATTGGTCTATAGTTGCCGAGTTCCTTCGAGATCATTTTCAATTTAGTGAAATAGACACCAACAGATAATTGGTCTTGAGTGAGATTCATGAGTTCTCGCTTCAGTTGGAATATGAGAGGTCCGTTCCTCTGCTGAAAGCTTTCCTTTAAATCCATTCATATATCATGCGCCGATTCAGAGTAGATAATACTTGCAGAGATCTCTTTGGACACTGAGTTTAGTATCCATGATATGACCATATTATTACTCTGAATCCAATTATTAAGTTGATCTGCATTAACTTTAGGTCTTGGCAGTGATCCATCAACAAAACCAAGTTTATTTTTCACAGATAGAGCTATCACCATTGCTCGATTCCATGAAGAATAATTGTCACCGGTAAAGAGTTATGACACAAGCACAAGCCATGGGTTATTTGAATGATGAATATAGTAGGGACTAGATCCATCATCAATGGCTGAATTATTCACTGAGGATGGGAAATTATTCTGATTTCGAGCATTTGTTGTTGCCATATCAAGCTAGAAGAAAACCGATCAAAGAAGAATGAAGATTCAATTGAAAAGGAAGAATGAAATTTCAATCGATTTACAAAGAAGAAGACAATTGAAGCATAAATGCTCTGATACCACATTAGAGTAGAAAATACTGTAATTGTATTATTCAGAAAAGAAAAATTACACATTTACATTGCAAGTTCGGTGTATATAAATAGAAAAGAATTCAACAAAACTAACTAACTCCAACTAACTACTAGCTATACAAACCATTACAAAATAGACAAGTGGACAACATATGTAATTGTCTAACTAATTGATTATTGGCTCCAGTTGTATCCTTTGCATAGAAGACTTTTTTAAAAGGTAGGACACCCCATTTTTATCTCAAAAGTACTTTTATGATTGAGAAAACGTTTTTAATTGGCACCTTAATTTAGTTGTAAATCATGTAATCAGATACTTTCATTCACTTAATTGTGTCAAAATTGAATGAGAATACCACTTTTTTCTGCAGAAACGAGCCTTCTAAAGTACTTTTGAGATAAAAATGGGGTGTCCTACCTTGAAAAAAAGTCTTCTATGGTGGCGTGACCTTATGCAAAATGGTTTGAGGTGGGAGGTTGGCAACAAGGATATATTAGAATTTATCATGACCAATGGCTACCNAGATAAAAATGGGGTGTCCTACCTTGAAAAAAAGTCTTCTATGGTGGCGTGACCTTATGCAAAATGGTTTGAGGTGGGAGGTTGGCAACAAGGATATATTAGAATTTATCATGACCAATGGCTACCTTGTCCGTTCTCCTTTAAACTCATCATTAGGTGCAACAAGTCGATTGGAATTTTTAGTTTTCTTAGAGAGGAACTTAGAGGTATGGAATAGAATACTAATGTGGAAGGTGCCAGATTAAAAGAAGCTCAAATTAATACTGATGAGGCAGTGCAAGTGGGGGTAAATTCCATCAGCATTCGTGTAGTCATTCGAGATCATGCAGGCTCGATAATTTCAGTGTGTACCAAGACTATAGATGGGGTATTTTCGGTTGAAGATGGGGAAGTATTGGCGCTACATGAGGTCTCCTCCTAGCTAAGAACCTTAACTTATCCATTGGCAATTACTAAAATCAATTTTGTTCAAATTGTCCAAAGTATTCATTCAATTTTTTATTTAGCACATAATGCCTTTTGTTCCAGGTGATATTGTAGCATTATTACATAAGGTACGTAGTTGTTCATATCAATTTATTCTTGAAAATGGGAATAAGATGGCTCACTAGTTGTGTCTCACATTACTACCCCAATTGCTTCAATTGTTTTGCTAATGTTCCATTTATTTACTTTCCACATATCTTTCATAATGATATTCATTTTACTTTCCCTTAGAAAATAGAGTTAGGGTTCATTGTTTTTATCAACTTGTAGTAAGCACGTGCATTGCAAGTTTTATATATTGGATGAATGACATATGTAATGTTTTAGAAGTACTAATAAGGGTTTTAAAGTAGTTGAGATAATTAATATTGTTAAACGAAAAGTTATATATATATATATATATTAGAAGTACTAATAAGGGTTTTAAAGTAGTTGAGATAATTAATATTGTTAAACGAAAAGTTTTATATATATATATATATATATATATATATATTTAATTTTATGAAATTATGTATATAATGTGAAAACATTGAATAAACTTAAATGTAATGTTATGATTACGATGACACTTTTTTTGTACACAATATCTTTTCGTCAACAATTTCTTTTTATTTTCTGTTTTTATCAAAACTTTTGTTGTTTGCATTGAAATTTCGCGAGAAATTACGACATATAGTTGCCTATGAGAGAATACTTGTTCAAGAAGGTATATTTCAACAATAGGCACTATTTGTCTTTGAGCCTTATTTAATGGTATTGTAAAGTATAAATGTATTGGAAATTGTTTCCTTTTTTAATTTGAATGGACATCCTTCATCATTTGCTCGAGTTAATGGGATGTGTGGAAGGAAGACTTGTTTTCCAGTATGTTGTCCAATAATTATTTCTGCATAGATAGTTTGTTTCTTAAAATCAAGACAAATCATTCTTGTTCCATTACAAATATTGTTGGATGGGTCCAATTTCTTAAGAGTATCATTGGACAATTTCTTTTTAAGATTAACTTATGTGTTGGGATACCATTTGAAAGCATTGCATTTAGAAACTCCTAATGATAAAATTGATTTGTATTATCTATTGCTTTGGCAAAGCTGACAAATTCTTTCGTTTCTCCATGAAATAACCCAATTAGTTTGTCATTGAGGTAGTTAACATACTCATTTTTTGTTGAAAGAATTCCATGTTGTGTCATATAATCAGAATAAGATGTATTTTCCATTAAACCCGTGAACACTGTATTGATTAAGTGTAACTTCGAAGTTTCAGCATCGTCACATGCTATAACTATCTC
The DNA here is from genome assembly GCA_903798385.1 of Fraxinus cuspidata. NCBI lineage: Eukaryota > Viridiplantae > Streptophyta > Magnoliopsida > Lamiales > Oleaceae > Fraxinus > Fraxinus cuspidata. Next base: position 21,285 of record CAIGRP010077373.1, read on the forward strand.
CATTGGTAAGTTGATGACATCATCTTCTATGTAAAGTGATGTTCCATTACCAATTTTTATTAAATATTGTGCAAATCGATTGTCCAATATTATTTTTAATATGTAATATAAGGTTTGAAAAAATCAAAATGTATAAGTAATATTTTTTGAAAGCAATAATAATTTTTAACTATCTTATTTAGAGGAAATAAATTGAATCATTTGGTATCCCACGGTGAATTATATATAGTTGTACACTAATAATTAGTAATAATTGTGTTTAGTGAAAATTAATTGACTTAATTTTTTTCAAGCAATAATAATTATTAATTATCTTATTTAGAGGTAATAAATCGAATCATTTGGTATTTCTTTTTTATCTAAACTTATATAAATTCATATGTAATTGTCAATTTAAACAACTTTTAAATAATGGTAAATATTAAATACAACATATTAATGCAACATTTCAATTTTTTATTATTTTTTTGTTTTTATAAACTATGAGGGTATATTGGGCATATTTGTAAATATGTAAGGGTAAAAGTGGTATTCAAAAGTTTCTCCCCACTTTTAACATACTAGTCTTTCGTCCGTGCAATGCACGGGCTGTGATATTTATAAGGTAATATTAGCGTGTCGAAATATTGCATTATAGATGATAAATCTGCGCAATTAAATAACAATAACCTATACCAAGTAATTGATAAACCGACCTATACTACACATCCAATAAAGAACAAGAGAAAGAACCACATCTTCAAAAATTTGCACACCCAACTTCATTTTGCCAAGCAACATGTCATATTTAAGGATATTTACATGTTAAAGAGAAGTATAGTATTAGGCTCATGCCAGAAGTAATACGTTCACCAAAAGGGGACTTCCTAGTAGTAACGTGACTAGCATTAGTGGGAATTCTGACTGGTCCATTGGCTCGTCTTTAGCACCATGAACCAAATGAATGCACACTATAAACAAAACCAAGTAAATAGAGCATCAAATTAGACAATTACAAAGATCATTATATTCAGAAACTTTATAATAACTAAAATTAAAGACGTCGATAAGGATGGAAGTCATTTTCCTATTTATTGGATCCTATCCAATAACTATAACAATCATTGGTGATCGAATTGGAATACAAAATCCATGGTTCCACGAAAGACGACCTACTAACTATCACAAAACATAGTTATATTCTATAAATCATTCAGTTTCACGAGTGATATTGTACACCATTTAGCGATAAAATAGTAATATATAAAAAATTCTAAGCATTGCCTTCGACCCAAAACTAAAAGGTGCTAACAAAATTAAGCATTTAATATTTGTTAATTACAACAAAAAAGTGATATTCCCAATCAATTTTAGGAATCTTTTGTTAATAAGCAATGTCTTCTCACCATCCTGAGTTTGGTATTTACCCCTGAAACTCTTTTGGGGAAGCAAGTTTTTAACAGATGAAATCAATTTTGTAGAGTTTGGCCTATGGGGCAATCCTGCCTTGGTAGAAGTAAGACTTGGAATATCTGTTCTAGTAGAATTATATAATGTACTCTCCAGAGACCGCACAAATATTTTCAAATATGAGAGTTTTGGTTGTCTTGTACTTCGCTGCACTAAAGTGGCTTCTTCTCTTTCTTCTTTCTAACAACATAATTGTGCAAGATCAAAATACATTTGGATGTATCATAATCTTGTATTAAATAAAAAGAATTACAAGACCAAAGTGAAAAAAACAACTTTATGAACATTGAATGAACACCGCGTAACTGAAACGTGTCATCTTCATACTCCCTCACATGCCTACTACGCTTATTTTTCCCAAACGTCTACTGGAATCAATTACCATTAGAGGTAGCAATGAACATACGCACTTTGATGCCATATTAAATGGTCATCAAATCTAAAAGCAAACTATTATAGACGGTATTTCATATTTATCAATACAACCAAGAATTCAAATATAATCACTGGTCTAGAAGAAACTACTCTCTTCATAGGCTTTGTTTGTCAAATAGAACTCTAGTACTAAATAACCTCTACTTGTAAAGAATAAAAAGCTGCAGCCACGAAAGTACAATAACTATTCCTAAATATTTCTTAACGAACTAAGTGATGATAATCTGTTACAAGATGTAAAATTTGCTAAAAGAAAATTTGAGTGTAAAGAAAATTACTGTCTTTTCATTGAATTAGCATTTAAATAGTGAAACCCTTCGTAGTTACTCCTTTCTAATCTAATCAGAGTACACCAATCACCATTAAAACTACAGCAATACATCAAATTCTAACCTCAATTCATATTTATTTTGTTCATTATAGATATCCCTCAATAGGCATCTGATCATGAGTGTATTTGTGTAAATTAATTGGAAAGTGAAATTATAAACTACAAATGAAAACTACATAAAAAAATTGATCAGTTATTCAAGTCTTTGAATTATTATAAATACACATGGATTTCCAGCACAAAAATCCAACAAGAGAATCAATTAATTTTATCGAAAAATACACACAACCAATTACTTGTATATACAGGCTAATTAAACAATAATATACACATAGACAATAAGTAGAGAGCTTTAGCTTATTAAAATGGTGGTGTGCTTTATTTTTTTTTTTTTGCTAATAACAAAAAAAAAAAAAAACATCCAAAGGAAAGTTAATAGCTTCAACAGCTTGTGCACACGGAATCGAAAGGCTTACCTCCCATGGCTTTCAAAACCCTTTCAATTGCCCCTATCCATCAACTTGGTCTGCTAATTTTTTATTTTTAATTTTTGCATTTCAATAAATCTATTTCTCAGAATGCCATGATGCTATTTTTCCACAAAAGATCTCAATAAAAAATAATAATAATAGTGAAAGAACTTGAATAAAAACAAGGTAATTGACAAGGTTTAGACTAACAATAAGTAAGTTATTTTTAAATCATAGGGCACCAAGTAGGAATGTAAAATACAGGCAATAAAGTGAAATGAAATATGTTATTTACATCTAATAGTACACAATAGTTGAGGAAATAGAATATTACTTGCATACTAATCCTAACGGTTAATTTGTTGTATATTTCTCCTACTCTAGGCCTCGATATATAAATGGAGAATGCTATAACTTCAAATCTAGCAAGAAATTCTAAATATTAGTGAACAAAACTTCTTGTGTAGCTGCCTTCATTATCATAAGCTAGTGCAATATACAAACATGCATTGTAGATTCCTGCACGTAGTATTTCTCTATTTCCAAAAAGAAAAGCAGACAAGGAGAAGGTAGTCAGCATTAACATGAAAATGGTTAGAAAAGAGAAACTGTGGAAATTACTATCAGCAAATTCAGGTGCAGCAAAAGCTTCACCATTTCGAGAATTGAAAAACCTGCTACTAAGAACAAAATAGACGACATTATTACTTGTCTTCGATCAATTAGTAGGCTATGCTCCAATCTTCCACCTCTCTCTTCAATAAGGCAAAAGAGAATTAGCAATCAATCGGAAATAGAAAAAGAAAACGAAACTCCCAAAAGTAATCAATAAGGTAAACTTATAGAAGATTAAAGAAGAAAAAAAAAAAGACAAATGTGATAATGTATTACTTTTTGGCAAATTCACAGGCTTGAGATTAATGTTGAAATACTTGTAATTACAGAGTATGGGATGAAGTTCATTTGGTCCGAGCCATCTAGTCTTGGCTTCCTCCATTATATCGTCGATTTCCAAATCTATCATTGTAACAATGATTGAAAATTAAAACTTCAAAAAATATTAAAGCGAACAAGAAAAGTGATACCTTTATTTTATCATTAAAAAGAGTATAGTAACACAAATTAGCACGTAATCAAATATGAAACAATCAATTAATAGGGACACTAGCCTTGGTAGCACTCCAGTCAACATGTTTCAAGATAGATTATAAAAATTGATTTGAAAACCATTCACTATAATGTCAAAGGCAGTCTAAATAATATATTGCAACTACTTCAATGCACTGTTGACTCTACATTTCATATGACATACACATTAAATCAATACAAATTGGCATTGCTTTAACCCAATCCATCATAGTCAATCTGAGTGCCCTCATCTGCATGTACAAGTGCACATATATTTTGGCTTATTGCAATAGTTTGTCTGTCAAGCATAAATTTCTAATAACTTGTGTATTGCTTACTAAGTTATCCTATACTTTTCACAAATTGGTGGTGTCAAAACTTGAAGCTAGGATTGAGCCACTATATGATATGAGTCAAACTTATTTATTTAATTTATATTTTCAACAAAAACAGTCTAAAGTAAAAGAAGAATAAATAGAACAACTAATCATATACTTTCTTCCTATATCAAATCTTTGTGGTAAATTATTGCGAGATAGTAAACGGTAAAACTCTCAAGACACATTAGAAGTTGACCTACCAACAGAAAATACTCAAACAATTCAAACTTCCCAAATTGAATTACCAACGATACACAAAGACAAGCGTACGTCTTTTAGATAGATTTACGCATATATGTGTTATACCTACCATGGTACGAAACCCATGAATCTCGGACCCAGCATAATTCCTATAATAGATTTCATAAATAAAAACAAATAATTATTAGTCTTTGGTGTGACATACATATTGCAATTGCAATAGAGGTATGAAATATTACTTTTTCATCAATAAATAGAACCTACACTATCCGTTGCAATCATTGGCTCTCCATCCCATTCTTCAAACTCCATTTCATATTTTTCATCATACTTGAGTTTAAGCTAACAAGAGGTCATCAACTGAATTGTCCAAGATAACAAAACACAAACAGAATGTTGCAAATAATATTGATAACAAAAACATGACATGCCGAAAATTCCAATTTTTTATGTATACTACACCCAATTTTTCAATATGAAGAATTATGACATGTTATTGCCTAATATTTACCTTTCTTCCACCCAATTATATAATATGGTGGACAAGTTTAAACATTTTATCATCTCTAATTATTAAATTAACTAAAATTCCCACTACAGCTAGTAGGAAGAAAAAGAAAACATATAAAATGCCAGCTAACCCGCAGATTATTATTATTATTATTATTATTATTATTAATAAATTGAATTTGATTGAAAAGTTCAAAATTACAAAGAATATGACATAGCGAAGAGTAATAAAAATGTGACAAATTAAATGATAAAGAATGAATGCTACTTTACATACCCCAGGTGAAAAGAGCAACATCGGAGGCGACAACAGTAGTGTGCACATGGCCACAAGCAATATCAAGCCATTGGAATTTCCATAGGCAGGACACCAGAAAAGCTCTCGGGGGACATTTTCCCGCTGTGAATCCCTAAATATCTCGTTGATCTCCATATTTCTTTATTATTTATTTCCACACGTCTAAGAAGGAATCACAAAACCAATGTAGGAAATGGATAATTTACTATGATCGGAATCAATTTGGGAAATTGGAAATGAGAAATTAGTGAAGTTAATTGTTAGCCCACGAACAGTTAAATCAAGATGGGTCTTGGACATACATTTGGAATTTGAGTTTTTTATAGCATATCTCCATCTATTGATTGGCTGGAGAAAAAACGATAGCAGCATTCAGTGTTGGGTGTCGGAGAAGACTGTGGTAAAGCTTTAGTTTTACGGCCATTGTTCAGAGGTGGTGGCGGCATCGACGAAGGGAATTTGAAGCGGCGATTGTTGGTGTTGGGCAGACTAAAATGTAATGGTTTCCTTTGCTTTTGTTTGTACCAGAGAAGAAAGGGAAACAAAGGCAATGGTTGCAAGAAAGCAAAGCAATAAAGTGGTGTACTTACATAAGAGATATTTATTGGTCAAAAACATTGAACCAGTTTATGAATAGTGCATAACCAGTTAAGTGTGAAAATGGGAGTGCACGTATGAATAGTGACTTGGCTATCCTCTTTTTAAGATAGTAGTAGTAGTAATAGTGATTTGTAGATTTAGATTAAACAAATCGATTTTTTCATTGTTTTTTATTAATTAAATAAATAGGTGGAGTATATTTCGATTTTTTCATTTTTTTTTATTAATTAAATAAATAGGTGGAGTATATTTCGATTTGATTAATTAATCTCAGTATTTACATGAACCAACAAAATTGAACGTATTTCTTGTATCTCACGCTATTCATCTGCATCAATAATGGCATTTGGATTGAATTAGTTATTGCATCGAAATTTCTAATATTATTTCTCGATTGGGAGAAGAGTAATGTCACTTGGCTTAAGAAATTTACCAAAAAAACAATCAATTTTTTATGAAGAATGTGAAGTAAGAGTTCGTTAATCATCACAAAAAATATAGAACAACAATTAAAACATTAGTTGAGTCACAACGTTCATGTTATATCGATTATGTTCATATTACTTGTGTAACAAACATTTAATTCTATTGACTCCTCTCTTTACAAATGAATCTTCGCATTCCGTGGCTTGCAAAATCAAAGATTTTCAATCGTAATGCTCATGAAAAAAATTAAATAAAAAAGCACCACGGAAAAAATAAATCAAAAACACTGATGATATTGTAATATGAGGGCCCAAAAAAAGTGCATATAGCAATAACATAATGCTCTCTATAATGAAAGACCAGAGATCTCATCTGATCTTCATATGTTAATACATAAATATACAAAAGCATCTTTGTCATAATAACCAGATATTTGATGATTCCTCACCTACAAAAACACCATATCCTAATAATTTCAGACTAATTTTTCTGGTTCGGCGTACAAAACCTGTACAGTGACTCGATGTATCTAGGCAACGTGCGAGAGTAGGCTTGCACACAGTGGACAAGGTGGATCCCGTCTATCTTCATGGCTAGTTATCTTTTCCAAACAATCAGCATGATAAACATGACCGCAGACTAAAACGGCTACCACTGAGACATCGCTAGATGACAGAGAGTTCTCGAGGATAAAGGGTTTTTTTCTCACAAGTTTCTGGCATATACCGCACTCCATTTTCCGCACATCAGCAGATACTGCATTCATCACCAACGAACTTGACCTAATTCTTTCGGGCTTATGGAATGTTCTCTCCCTACTTTCTGAGATTAAAACGAGACAAGTAAACAAAAATCTAAGTGAGAAGGCAAGAGTAGGCTGTTTAAAGGATAATTAGATCAACCTATACAAATTAATCTGAAATGCTAATATAGTGTACCTTTATGCTGCGAGTCTGAATAGTCTTTACTAGGCCGTTTAAAGGACAATTTCGTATCATATACGGGATGACCCTTCCGATTAGAAGTTGATGCTTCATGATGATTAGAGCTTCGTTTAGAGTAACGGCGGTTAAAACAATGATGAGGGTGCCTCAATAATAAACCACAACCAGAACCATGAGGTGACTGGTGGCCTTGTGGTATCTTCATGGAACTATCCCTAATATCCGTAATGGATAATGGAGGCTGTGCCGCACTGTGTTCAGCTTGGTGCTGCATTAAAATAAAAGTTAACAAAAACAAAGAGAGAGAGAGGGAGAGGGAGGGAGAGAGATGGAACTATGAGAAACAAACCTGTTTTGACAACATACCCGTCTGAGGTGAAGGTGGCATGAAGTCTGCAAAATTCAAAGAACGGTTATCAGCGACTCTTCAATAGTAATGCATAGTCAGGCACGTAACTCCTCAAGTAAAAATATAAAATAAAAATAGAGCAATCAAATCTCAATGTCACAGAGGTGCTATTGAGATAAACTGCTTGGAAAACAGGAAAAATAAAAGGTACATATAGCGTAAACTATCAACTTAATGAGTATGTAAAAAATTTTGCATTAGGGATCAGAGTCGAAGGATAGAGTTTTGGATGAAGGATAGAAGAAACTAGGTGTATGCATAACCTTGTAAATGACGTTAGAAGCCAAGCCACCTAACATGGAAATATGGAGGTAAAATAGGAATGTTCAGATGGCACTTAAAGCTACAGTATGCTATAGAAACTTGTCAATACATAAATATGCATAAACTTTTGAGATGTATAAATCAGCTCAATGAGATAACAGGAATCGAGAAGGACTTGTCTACGGAACCAAGAATTGGTAGAAAGCTAATTATGAGAATGTCCAGAGAAAAGGAAAAGATCCTCACGTATCAGAGATTATGAGATAGATCTAAACCGAGTATATTAAAGATAAATAGCAAAGTATTTTGTAGCATACTGCCACACCGGTAAGACCACAGAAAGATAAAGAGTAATTGTTTCAACAAATTATTTAATGAAATGCGTATTGTGGATCTTCTTGAGAATTTATCAAACAAAATTAGGAAGAAAGGTTAACTATAGTTAAAAAAAAATTATTAGGATCTCTGACATGAGAGAGGTTGTGAAGAGGATAAGATGAGAAACCAATTGGTCTAGATGACAGACAATTGGAAGCGAAATTTGAGGGATGGTAATTTAGCTAGATTATTGTGTAATCAAATATCACGTAGAAATAGGTTGGGTTATGCAATACAGATATAACTACTTAGCGTACCGATGGAAAAGTATAAAAAAATGAAACAAGTACATATGGTTTTCTTGATTTACATAATGAGTATAGCCTTATACTCAGTTGTCCATGAAAATGCTACAGTTAAGAGTTATTAAGTAAGCAGGGCCGGCTTGGCTTGCACAAACTAGGAAGATGGGGAACCCAATACACCCACAAGATATCAAAGAGTTAGTAATTATAAAAAAGTATGAGAGCCAAATCAAAGAATTTAAATGGCATGCGACTTTACCATCAAAAAAAGGGAATGAGGGTGTAGAAAAAATCACGATCTAAAAGAAACGATGCTGAGGATGCAAAAATGGATCTTCCATAACGGTTCATTTGTATCAATGTGTAGAAGGAGATAATTTGTGACGTAAAATCAACATGCATGATTGCATATAAACAGGATGAATCAATAAGAAAAAGAGAAATTATTAATGGGTGCATCTTTTTCTTTCATTCATTTTTTCATAAGAAAAAAAGTTTCCATGGATATAACAATCACAGAAGGCCATAAATTTCACATTTTAGTGAACAATAGAATCCAGATTTCATCACATCATTCTATGGTTAAAGTATTAGTAGCTGACCTTTAAGCGAAGTCTCAGTTGTATCACCAAACCTCTTTTATTTTCCAAATCAGTTTACTAAGTGTCTTTTCGCTCCAATTACATTATTCAGTTAACCTCCTTCAAATACACTAAATGGAAAATATGATGTGGCATATTAAAAAACTGGCGTGGACTTGGAGAATTGTTAGTTTGTTTAAATGTCCAACATTATATAAGGCGTGTAATCAAACACGAAAAAACAAAGATCAGTAACCAAGTAAAATTTCACTGAAACTTCAGCCATAGATGTTCAATGATTTCAGTAAAAAAAAATAGGTCAAAAAAGATCAATAAGAAAGAAAAGAAAATATTAAAAAATAAAATAAGTTCGTCTCCTCTCCCGACACTGTCCAGCCCCTGTACAATCATCAGCCACCATATGTTTGAAACAAAGACAATTAGCCACGAAGTGGTACAAGCCAGCTCACTACTAGCATTCGCAAAGCATATGTTTGGCTCGAAAAGTTCCTAAGGAAGACTATCCGTCTCTTTCCAAGATAAGGTATATTGGCTCAAATCTGAACTCTTTCAACTTGATAAGTACAAATTCATATATAAGAAAATAATGCCAGCACTCCTCCACCCCCATAGGGACACCATCAATCACTTTATTGTTATTTTTCCCATTGATGCGAAATTTTACTTTCTTCAGTCTTATAACTGCACTAACTCGGTGCATATACCAGTGGTTAAAAGTTGAAGACAAGAACATAATTCTACCCTAATTCAGAACCATAATGCAAAACATCCCAATACAGAACTCCCTAATAAAGATAAAAGCTTTAAGCCAACAATTGAAAGTACGGAGGAATGTAGAAACTAGTTCCCAACTAAATTGATTTACTTGATAATGAAAGAAAAATAATAATAATGCAAAACTCCACGCATTGCCATCAAAACAAAAGCCAATATGTAAACAAACAGTATTTCATCTTTTAATGAATCAAAGGCCTTTATCAAGATACATATTCTCAAGATATATACTTCTATCCATCAAGATATATAATTCCAAGTTCTATTCTTTCTCAAAGAAGGAATTATAACAAAAGGTGTAATTTTTTCAAAACGGAATTAAGAAATTTCTTAGAAAAATTCAGCCCATATTACAGCATTTCACCGACCCGCCAAAACTCATCAAAAACTGTCAATCATATAAGCAATTAACACAATATTTACAATATAAAACAGAAAAATTCAATAAAAAATATAATTTACCTGAAGATGCTGGTGTTTCTTGTAATTCAACTATTCTCTTTCTCTTTCCCATAATTTTTGTGAAATTAACAAACCCACAAAAGGAATTACACCTTTTTACTATAAAAATGAATGTATGTGATTTTTCTCTGGTGTAAAATGAAATTAACAAAATTCGACGGCTGAGAGAGCACCAAAATTTTAGGGTTTAGGCTAATTTTACGGGGAAGATGGGTGTGAGGTGCAGCGAGGATAGAGCAGGGTGGTGCGGACGTGCAGTGAAGAAAATTTGAGAGTTCGAGAAAGATGTAAATGTCATCGGTTTTTCACTATGCAGTTAATTTTGATTTCACGTAGGGAAACGGGAGCTTCTTTTTTTTTTTTTTTAATACTTTTTTTTTTTTTGTGGCGGTGGATTTAGAGTTCACATGGTGTCATTTTGCAAAGGATATTTTCACTCCACATTTTTTTTTAATAAAAATACAGCATTTTAATTACATCAAACATCATTAACTTTTATTCATTATCACACTTATATTCTTAATCACATTTTTACTTTTAACATTTCATTGATTAAAATTTTTTACCCTTAATCATTATTTTCGTTCAAAAATATTGTTAATATACTTTAAAATTCAATGGACAAATGAGTCTTTTTACTCTATTTTAAAGAGAATTTTTTAGAGAAACTATAATTGAAACAATTTATGTTAATTTAAAAATAAAAATACGATAAAAAAAAGTTTGAAACATAAATGTAATAATATGTAAAGGTATGCAATTAAAATGTAATCTAATTATTAAAAATTATGATGTGAATATATTTAGCTTCTTTCTAAAACTCATTTTCAACTCCATATTTTCTGAAATTCATAATTTTTATCATTTTTTTTTTATCAAAATCTATGTGTGTATATATATATGATTTGTAGCTACATCAAAATGGGCTTAATTTCACCATGACATTTTCATTTAATGATTTGTTGGGAAGGTTTGAATTTTTTTTTTTAGAAAAAGAAATTAATGTATTAAAATTTATATATAATTAAGTCGACAAGACAATAGCAAATCAAAAATTTTAGTTAAATCAAACTGTTATTATTAGTAATTAACAAATAAAAAATATATTAATGATATGATGAGAAATATAGTACTTACTAAATAATTAGTAAAATTAAGGAGGATAAAATTAAATATTACCAAAAACAAATAAATAATGAAGGTTTTTAAAACGTGAGGTGTGAAATAAAACTATAATTAATTAATCAAGTATCAATATTATAAGCCCCGTTTGGTGGAGACTAAAAATAGTTTTTTAGTGAATTTTGATAAACTCTCAAATAATATCCTAAAATTATTGAAAAGTTAGATTGCTTTATATTTTCATCTGTCTCTTTCTCGTCAACAGTTTCAATCTTAACCAAAGAGGCAAATGCCATATAGCTCACATCCTTTTTAGAATTGGAGTTCTCACTTTCATCATCTAAGCTAAACTCCTTTATTATTTAGAGTGGTGTTCATAGCCTTAATCAGGGTTTTTTTATAATTTGGATACTCGACTCTAACATATCCAAAATCCTGACATTCATGACACCTCAGATATTGAGACATCTTCTTGACATCTCTAGTATCAGTTTTCTTTCTTTTATATTTTCTATATTTATCAATCTCTTATTACTCCTAAAGAATTTTCTAAAATTCTTAACAAAGTAAGCAAATTTCTCATTCTTAAGGGTATGATCATGAGTCTGATCTCTAGTATCTTCCGTAACAATGTTTAGGGCTAAGTTCGTAGGTTTGGAGAGACCCTACAAGTTATTCTATCTTAATATCATCTAAATCTTTGCTTTCTTCAATATATATGACCTTAGTTCTAAATCTTTCAAGTAGGGATCTTGTAATTTTCCTCACAATCTTAGCATCGGGAATTCGTTTACCTAAGTTGAAACTGGAGTTCACTATATCATTCTATTTTGCATAGAACTTATCGAATGATTCACTATCGTTCATCCTGATTTATTCAAATCTAGTGATCAACATTTTAAACTTAAAGTTTTTCACGGTTTTAATTTTCTCATGTTTGATTTCTAATATATCTCAAGCTTCCTTAGCAATCTGACATATGGACCCTCTTTTAAACTCTTTGGGGGAAATTGTCATAAAGATGGCATGGATAATTTCAATTACACTCACCTAAATCATTTTTAATCCAAGTAGAGATATATGTAAGTGTAACAACACCAGTAATAGATGTAGATGGGGTTGTCCAACCCTTTTCTACACTAACCCAAATTCGCTTATTCATATGACTTTAAAAAGATCTCATCATATCCTTCCATAAAGAATAATTGCTTCTGTCGAAGTATGTAGAAACAAAAAGTGATTGACTTATCTAGACAAAATTGGGACACAGATTGAATTATGCTATGATACCAATTAAAATTTATTGATATTTGGACTCAACAACACTTAGCCCATGTTTGATGGCCATTATTTTGAAAAAATAGAGTTTGGAATAATGACTTTTTGGAGAATGTGTGGTTGAAAAGTAATGAATTTTTTAAAATTTACGTGAAAAATATTTTATTGCGTAAATGTGTGGTTGAAAATTAGTATTAAAATTAAAAAGTTTTGAAATAATGGTTGTCAAACAGAGACTTAGGGTGGGTGAATAAATGTATAACGTAGAATTTAAATAACAAGCAATAAAAGCAATAAGTCATAAGTATTGTTTCTAAATGATTAAGTTTGATTAATATTAAACCCTAATTAATCAATCAATCATGCAGATCAAAGCAGTAAAAACAAAATTAACACCAACTATGTTAACGAAGAAAAATCCCTCGAAAAACTCTTCACAGGGGTAAATCTTGCCAAAATGATCCACTAGAAACGATAATTTATAGTTGGTTAGACACAACTAAACTTTAATAAAGTATGACCATCCAACCTATAAACCACTGAATAACCTCTTCAATCGTGCCTCCAGCACTTTTCGGCAACTCTAAACCTTTTTCCCTCAACATGGATCATCAAGAACGAAGCTCGTTCTTCTCCAACTGGAACTCTAGTTACCTCTCTCGAACTTCAGAACTTGAAGGATTATTGGTAAAAGATTTAATTTTTGGTGGTTGATCTTTACATTTTTTGTGTTTTGATCTTGTGGTTGAGGTAAGAGATTTATGGAATATATATATTTGATTTTCGTAGGATGTTCTCTTGACTGAAATAAAGGTTCAACCAATTACAAATGATATTTGGGACGAACTACGACTTTGGTATATGTAATATGAAGTATTTGAGGTTGTTTAGGGCTCTAAAAATTATTGAATTCGTGATCCAGGGTTTCATCATATATCACCACCGCTTGAGAGCTGAGCGCGCAACCAGTGAGCAGTTGCTTGATTGCTCAAGCGCTGGGCCCATGACCAGCAAGCGGTGATTTCACTGCAATTGTCACTCGAGTGTTTGAATGGCGTACATTGAGCGATTTTGCAATTATTTTTTCTCCTTGTTTCATCTTTGACTTCTTCATTGCATATTCCTAACTTCTGATTCTTTGATCTTGATTACAACTCAATAAACTATGATTTTGGACACGTAACTAGCCAATACAATTTGAACAAAACACATACAAATATGACTTTTTTAATAAATTTTTTAATTCAAGAGTTAAAATTTAAACACAATAATTAACCATTCTTCACTCTACAATCAAATAATAAAAAAAGACAAATTGAACCCATTAACATACTAGCAGAAAATTATTTAAAAAAAATAAACGAGAAAAAAATGGTTTATAAATGGATATTGTGCTGGAACTAACTCTTATCCACACCATGATGACCACCAAACTTTTTGCTTAGTGTCACCAAGGCCATCAAACTTTAATTTATTAAACTATAGCCACCAAACTTTTTAGGGTAAATAGTATTCCCAAATCTTTGAACGTATTGACAATGGATTCTAAATCTTTGATTTCTAGTACTCAAAGTACCAAAAACTTTCAAATGTATGTGCATAAGGTCCTTTTGTAATTGAAAATGTCAATTTGGCCGTTAAAATGTCAAATTTTGTGCAAAACAACCAGTGTACTCTTAATTTGATTTTAAATAAAAGAACAAATAAAAAAAGAAAAGAAAAGAAACATAAAAGGACATAAACGATTTTTTTTAAATGTAACAGAAAAGTTTTCTAATGAATAAACTATGTAATTCTAACTATTTCCTATCATTTAATTTCTTAATTTGCATTTGAATTAAAGAGAATGGTGATGATAGCGACAACGAAACATGGCGACGACATGTGTGGTGGGTGGGTATCTGAATTTGGGTTGGGGAAGGATATGGATTGACCTTAATTCTTTTTATGCACTTGTATTCTTTATCATTTAGTTATATTCTTTTGTTTTAACTCAAATTATTTCTATTCTTTTGGTTTAAATAAAGTTAAGGGGATAATGGTCATTTATTTGAAATTCGAATTTTTAACGATCAAACTGACCTTGTCCATTACAAAAGGATTTCGGGCATAGACATTTGAAAGCTTTGAGACTCCTAGAGCTAGAAATCAAAGGTTCAAGACTCATTATCAAAAGGTTCAAATGTTAGGGGTCCACGGTGATATTTACCCAAACTTCATAAGATATAAATTAAGGTTCAATGATCATGGTGAAACAAATTAAAGATTGATAGGTATGACGACATAAGTGGAAAGTACAGTGATAGTGGTTGAAATTAACCCTTGAATTTTATAACAGAAGTTTTAGTTATGAAATTATCTTTTATAAATTGATTTGTCTTTTTATTCGAAGTAAATCACTTTGTTTATTCTGTTTATTTAATGTGATGGAACTGTCTATGTTTTCCTTATAAGGAACGAATATTGAGTTGTCTATGTGATATGGTCTATACTTGTCCAAATAAATCGTCGAAATGTTTTTAAAGTGTGTGCCTTTGACATATTTTATATTATTAGTATATCTAATCTCTCATAATGATTTTCATCCAAAAAGTTCATTGAAGGGTATAAATGACTTATTTTTCCATCATTTTTTCAAAAATAAAAAAATTCGAAAGTGTGACAAATAATATTCATTACTGTACAAATAGATTATTTTGATAGGAAATATCATCAAGCATGAAACTTGGTGATTAATAGAATGTAACACATAATATTTTAGTGTTGAAAAAACTAAAAACAAAAAATCTACAGTGAGCAAAGGTTGAGGTTTTAAAATGTTTAAAATTTGTTTCGCTTTTACATTTTATGACTTATTTGGTAAGTAAATAATATTATAGACTATTATTATCTTGTTTATTAGCCAAATGTGTTCAATCAATTACTACGTACACGAAACACGGGAATTTTGAAATTCAAACTTAGGCTAATGTCCCTATATTTTTGGCAGCCAAGAAAAAATCTATCAACCATCCCCATTATGCAAATAGCTGCATTAAAATAAAGATAAATTAAAATAACAACGAAGCAAAATCCTCCACACCCATCCCCCGGAAAACGAAAGCAAAAGATTAGACGAGCGATAATTGTCTTTTTAAAATATTTGCATCTTTTTTTGGAAGACGGTTGAGCATTCCTTTTTCTTGTTCCATTCTCAAGTCCCAAAACATATGAAGCCTCATTTTTCTAGTGAACCAATTAGTTCGAGTGTCATAATTTTTAAAAGCTACTATTTTCAGCGATGAGAGTGAACATATCAATGAATTCCTTAAGCAAAGTAATTTGGAATTTTATGTTGTGAAATTTTCTATCTGAGGTCCTCAAATATGTTTTGCAAAAAAATAAGTATTTTTCGAAACAAAACAACGAAAAATTGCATATTATTCTTATATATATATATATATATATATATATATATATATATATATTATTTTTGTTTTATTATTCATGTAAATTAATATAAAACATATTTATTTTTACGGAGTTGTTGTATTATTTTTGCTTTATTAATTGTTATACTCTTTGGACTTTGATAGTTTTGCTTGGAATTTATAAAATTACAAAACTAACCAAGATTTTGAATTTTGTTTAAAAATAGTTTACTGAGCAAAAAGAAAAAAAATATAGGCATAATTTAAATAGAAAAATAGATATAAATAAAAGTAAATACAAGATTTTGTAGGTGAAAATGTCTTTGTTGCATACAATAATTCTTCCCAAATCACCAATATCTAATAAATTGTTTAATAAATTAATGTTTCAAGATTTATTGTATATATACAATGCAAACCAAATAAAGTTTAACTGGGAAGATGAATCGAGTTATTATTAGATTGTAAGTGTAAACCAAATGAATGAATTAATGTTTTTCGTACCAAAAATTTCAATGGTGAATAATAAAGATCACAATATTGAGTAGGAAATTATTATTTGAGTGCAATAGACATAGCTTACCCTTCACATAAATTTGAGTGAGTCGACAGCAGAAAGTTCTTGAAATAAGTCTTTCACTCCCCAATTGAGGGACTCCCCACATTGGCAAGTCAGAAGTCCGATCATTTCTCACAAACTAGCTCCAAAGCAAATCCTAAGAATAACGGGTGACCTATTAGGCTATTAGTGAAAAAAGGGAATCCGCAATTATATTAGAACACAAGTACATTATAAAAAATGAAAAACATGTAAATTATTATTATTATTAATTTTTTTTTTTTTTGTAAATTGTAAAAGAACACAAAATTTCTAGCAGCAAACTTCTTATCGACAATTTCACACATGCACACAACTGCTATCATTTGCGAGTTGAGGTCCGTTGTCCAATTTGCTATCCACTTAATTAATTATTGACACATTATTTTTAAATTAACATGTCATATCAAATTTACCCCCATTAACTTGACAATTAATCCAC
This sequence comes from Fraxinus cuspidata, assembly GCA_903798385.1. NCBI lineage: Eukaryota > Viridiplantae > Streptophyta > Magnoliopsida > Lamiales > Oleaceae > Fraxinus > Fraxinus cuspidata. The sequence continues at coordinate 38,441 of CAIGRP010077373.1, forward strand.
CAAATTGATAACATGTTAATTAAAAACAACGTGTCAATAATTAATTAGATGAACAACAAATTGGATAGCAAAAGTTAGACAGCAGATCTCAACTCATTCTTTGCACTTTAGTTGGTCGTGTTTGTCCATATAAATTATCGTTTTTGATACCAGTTGTTCGACCTGCGTTTGGCCTCGCCAGTCTAGAGAAATGGGTTGGCTCACATATTTTATTTTATATTTGTTTATTAGAACATTAATAAATGAAACAAAAAAATTAAAAACTATTTTGAGACCAGTAGCTTGCTCGAAGAGTTAATTGTTTCAACAAACACCCAACTTTAGGTATGGTTACATTTTACTCACTCAACTTTAACTTACATCCTAATGCTCACTTAACTTTTGTTACACTCCATCCCTTATCGGACAAACTCCATTTCTATTTCAGCCTATGTGGATGACAAAATGTCTACGTGTCATTAACTCCAACAAAAATTAAAATCATACGCCAACGCAGATGCCAGTCATTAAATTGCATTTTCCAACACGCCTCTACTAAATGAAATGAAAAGCGTCTTCAAGAATGAAATTCCCAATAATTGCAAGAATAAAGCTACTCAGATAGGGAAAATTGACAGAATTTCGTGATAAATCATCCGACAGCACCTACCTGTAGTGGCGGCAATGAACTAAGCCACATCTATCCACGAGACGAGATGAGACGAGCCGAACTCAAGCTTATCGGCTCGCGCTCAAGGGTCGAGCTCAGCTAGGCCCACGAGCTTGTGAGCTCAGAATCCGAGATCCTTAAATGAAAAAATTACGCTTGTATGCTGTTTAAATTCAGTCACCAAACCTGTTCAAATTGCAAAAGGGTGAAAAGTGACTACAGAATCAAAACTCCCGCTCCTAATCCTTGTGAACCCTAACCCCCAAATTGAATCTCCATACGTCCCAAGCAACCACGAATCTTGGATTACTGAAGATGAGCACATGGTGGTAAATCCCAACCTTTTTCTTTGGTTCTTCTTTTCAGAATTTCTGCCTTCTTATCGTGTGAAAACCCACAAGATCAATTCAGTCGATGCTGTAGTAGGGTGGGTTTCAAAATGTGGTTAAATTACTGGTGTGTGAGGGGGAGATATTCATACTTTAGGTTTACTGACTGTGGTGGGGTGGGTTTCAAAGATGCCGAACATGTGGTTTATTGACTGTTCTTCGGAAGTTCATTTTTCACAGAAAGTTTATTCACATGTGGCTGAACCTGTGGTTTATTGAATGTGTGGATTTCGTTATAACCTATATCTGCATAGAAAGTTCATTTTTCACTCAAAATTGTTGATTGTTAATTTTACAATCAACGAAGATTGATTTTGCAATTTTTATAAGGCCTTAATTTTTTGTTTCTGTGACAGATACAGAGGATGACCCAGATTTCAATGATTTCGAGAATGACAAAGTTTTTAGTTCATTCCCACCCTTGGTGTTGGTATGAGTAATGGGCCAGCAGCTTCCGTGCCTAAGGTTGTGGGTAATGATAGTGGACAAAAGTTTGACACACAAGAGGTGACTGAGAAAATCGATCTTGAAGAAATGGAGGTTGACTTCACACCAACAAATGCCAATGAGGATTCGAGTTCAAGAGCAGCAAGGGCAGATGCTAGGAGATTTGGACAGACATCAAGACATTGAACAGTTCAGAATTTTTTTTGAAGGTAGCATGAACCTTAAAGTTTAGTTCTGGAATATAATATGTTTAAATGTGTTGCTGGTTTTTGTTTTTGATGGTGTTTCTTGCACAAACATCTGGTTTTTGTTTCATTATGATTGTATATTTTGTTTGACTGATGTTTTTTCATTTCACAGAGAGAGTGGAAGAGGCTTTGATTCCAAGTCCATATATGTGTTGTTCTAATTCCACATTTCTTTTATTTGTTCCTGCTATTTCTAAATGGGCATGGGTTGAAGTGCATTACATAAATTAGTTATCTTTTGATAACTAGATGACTTCCTTTTACCTTACTATATGTCATTGGTTCACTATACTTGACCTCTGCTTGGTTTGACTAAAAAGTGGTTAAGATATACAAATAATGGGCGATCTGTATTGTGTTCGTTTGTGGGTAGTTGACGACTAGCAGAATAGTGATTATTCTGCAGGCAGAAGTTCGACAGATATTTAATAGAAAAGAACGCAAGAGGAAACATCAAGAAAACAAGAAAAAGTCTTTATTATTCAATCCCCATCGAAAAATAACCACAAGCCGGGTTATATAGCTGAAAAATCATAATTATCGAAATTTTTACCAAAAATAGCAAAATCTCAATATTCATACCAAAATAAAGTACGTGATAAAAGAAACAATATTTCCAAAATCTGGCTTAATTTGAGTTCTTAATCTATGTTAAAAAGGCGAACGAAATATTATGAAAAAGGCAAAAAATAACTAAAATTAAGGATTCGGAAGGGAAAACGACGAATTTTGCCCTCGAAATCGATGCCCACCGAGCAAAGCTGGGTGACCATGACGTGCGCGATGAAAAGAGCTTTCCAAATTGGGGTCTTGAGCGTGATTTTGATTACGTAGCCAAAGTTATGGCCAAAGTACTAAACATGTCCAAAAAAACCCCAATTAGGAAGGATCGTCGATTACTTGCCATTTTTACACTGATCCGCCAACTCATGGTATCTCAGCCCCATCAACGAGCTATCAGACAACTAGGATTCTTTTTACTCGAATGCTCCTGCATCAATCGCCTCAAGTTGGAAAGAACTCATCCTCGAGTTTACAGTCGTGTCATCATAATCCACAAAACAAGGACTTATGTGCTTCACATTAAAGACATCAGAAGTCCTCCAAATGGTTGGGGAGATGCAGTTTGTAGGCATTATCATTGATCTACTACGGGACCTCACATGGTCCA